>JAKOGI010004240.1:10000-12500 GCA_029747015.1 Carnegiea gigantea
TCCTGAACGCTGGCCGCAGCCTGTGAGCGCTGGCCGCAGGCCGGTGAACGCGGGCCCCTTGTCCTGAACGCTGGCCGCAGCCTGTGAACGCTGGCCGCAGCCTGTGAACGCTGGCCGCTTGTCCTGAACGCTGGCCGCAGCCTGTGAACGCTTGCCGCTTGTCCTGAACGCTGGCCGCAGGCTGTGAACGCTGGCCGCTTGTCCTGAACGCTGGCCGCAGCCTGTGAACGCTGGCCGCAGGCTGTGAACGCTGGCCGCAGCCTTGTGAACGCTGGCCGCTTGTCCTGAACGCTGGCCGCAGCCTGTGAACGCTGGCCGCAGGCTGTGAACGCTGGCCGCTTGTCCTGAACGCTTGCCGCAGCCTGTGAACGCTGGCCGCTTGTCCTGAACGCTGGCCGCAGCCTGTGAACGCTGGCCGCTTGTCCTGCACGCTGGCCGCAGCCTGTGAACGCTGGCCGCAGCCTGTGAACGCTGGCCGCTTGTCCTGAACGCTGGCCGCGGCCTGTGAACGCTGGCCGCTGCTCCTGAACGCTGGCCGCTGCCTGTGAACGCTGGCCGCTTGTCCTGAACGCTGGCCGCAGCCTGTGAACGCTGGCCGCTTGTCCTGAACGCTCGCCGCAGCCTGTGAACGCTGGCCGCTGTCCTGTGAACGCTGGCCGCTGGCCTGTGAACGCTGGCCGCAGGCCGTGACCTGTCCCAGCTGAGTATGAAAAATCGGCACTGTTGATGTCCACTCCGGGCACGGCCACCAAACCTGCTGAAGCTCTCTAGGGGGATGGTCCGGGCGGAGTATGAGAAATAGGCACGGTTGATGTCCACTCCGGGCACGGCCACCAAACCTCCTGAAGCTCTCTAGGGGGATGGCCCGGGCGGAGTATGAAAAATCGGCACGGTTGATGTCCACTCCGGGCACGGCCACGAAAGCTCGTTGTGCTCTTTAGGGGGAAGGTGATTGAGCTAGTGCCCCGCCCCGTCCGCGACCCGAGCAGGATGAACGATGGTGAGTGACACCCCGCCCCCGGCCCCGTGACCCCCCCGCGCGCATTATAATCTTTGACAGGGCGCAGGGCGCAGGGACGCAGGGGCGCGGGGGCGGACTTGACGGACTTGAGCGGACCTTGGGCGGACTGGGCGAAGGAAGGGTCGAGAGCTAGGCCCCGTGGCGTGCCGCGGGCCCCCATATTGGTGCCCCAAGTCCCGAACGTCGATGCCAAGGCATGCCCCCGAGTCCCGGGGAGCGGCCCCGTGCACGGCCGAGGCCTGCCCCCGCGTCCCGCACATCGGCCCCGGGGCATGCCCCCGTGCATCGCCTCTAGAACGCCCCCGAAGCAAGGCCAAGGCATGCCCCCCGAGTCCCGCCCATCGCCCCGTGGCAAGGCCAAGGCATGCCCCCGAGTCCCGCACATCGCCCCGGGCCGTGCCCCCGGGTCCCGAGGAACGCCCCCAAACGGCCCCGGTGCATGCCCAAGGCGTGCCCCCGCGTCCCGAGGATCGGCCCCGGTCCATGCCCAAGGCGTGCCCCCCGGGTCCCGAGGAAGGCCCCCGGAACGGCCCCGGTGCATGGCCACGGCATGCCCCCGAGTCCCGCACCTCGCCCCGGGGCGTGCCCCCGAGTCCCGAGGAACGCCCCGGTGCATGCCCAAGGCATGGCCCCGAGTCCCGCACGTCGCCCCGGAACGGCCCCGGGGCGCGGCCAAGGCATGGCCCCGAGTCCCGGGGAACGCCCTCAGAACGGCCCCGGTGCATGGCCCCGCGTCCCGCACATCGCCCCGAAACGGCCCCGGTGCATGCCCAAGGCATGCCCCTGAGTCCCGAGGAAGGCCCCCACAACGGCCCCGGTGCATGGCCGAGGCATGCCCCCGGGTCCCGAGGACCGGCCCCGGGGGGCCCCGGGGCATGCCCCCGGGTCCCGAGGGTCGGCCCCGGGGCATGCCCCCGAGAGCGTCCACGCACGCTGCCGGACGCCCACGGCAGCATCCATGCATGCCGGGCAGCGTCCGGGCATGCTGTCGCTGGGTGCCGGGGCTGCCGGGGGGTGCTGGATGCTGGCCGCAGGCTGTGAACGCTGGCCGCAGCCCTGTGAACGCTGGCCGCTTGTCCTGGACGCTGGCCGCAGCCTGTGAACGCTGGCCGCTTGTCCTGGACGCTGGCCGCAGGCTGGGAACGCTGGCCGCAGGTGTGAACGCTGGCCGCAGCCCTGTGAACGCTGGCCGCGGCCCTGTGAACGCTGGCCGCTTGTCCTGGACGCTGGCCGCAGGCTGTGAACGCTGGCCGCAGCCCTGTGAACGCTGGCCGCTTGTCCTGGACGCTGGCCGCAGCCCTGTGAACGCTGGCCGCAGCTCCTGAACGCTGGCCGCAGCCTGTGAACGCTGGCCGCTTGTCCTGGACGCTGGGCGCAGCCCCTGGACGCTGGGCGCAGCCCCTGGACGCTGGCCGCAGGGCCCTGAACGCTGGCCGCAGCCCCGCGAACGCCCGAAAGCCGTCCCGAGAAAAAATCCCC
>JAKOGI010004240.1:25000-27500 GCA_029747015.1 Carnegiea gigantea
ATCGGCCCCGGGGCATGCCCCCGTGCATCGCCTCTAGAACGCCCCCGAAGCAAGGCCAAGGCATGCCCCCCGAGTCCCGCCCATCGCCCCGTGGCAAGGCCAAGGCATGCCCCCGAGTCCCGCACATCGCCCCGGGCCGTGCCCCCGGGTCCCGAGGAACGCCCCCAAACGGCCCCGGTGCATGCCCAAGGCGTGCCCCCGCGTCCCGAGGATCGGCCCCGGTCCATGCCCAAGGCGTGCCCCCCGGGTCCCGAGGAAGGCCCCCGGAACGGCCCCGGTGCATGGCCACGGCATGCCCCCGGTCCCGCACCTCGCCCCGGGGCGTGCCCCCGAGTCCCGAGGAACGCCCCGGTGCATGCCCAAGGCATGGCCCCGAGTCCCGCACGTCGCCCCGGAACGGCCCCGGGGCGCGGCCAAGGCATGGCCCCGAGTCCCGGGGAACGCCCTCAGAACGGCCCCGGTGCATGGCCCCGCGTCCCGCACATCGCCCCGAAACGGCCCCGGTGCATGCCCAAGGCATGCCCCTGAGTCCCGAGGAAGGCCCCCACAACGGCCCCGGTGCATGGCCGAGGCATGCCCCCGGGTCCCGAGGACCGGCCCCGGGGGGCCCCGGGGCATGCCCCCGGGTCCCGAGGGTCGGCCCCGGGGCATGCCCCCGAGAGCGTCCACGCACGCTGCCGGACGCCCACGGCAGCATCCATGCATGCCGGGCAGCGTCCGGGCATGCTGTCGCTGGGTGCCGGGGGCTGCCGGGGGGTGCTGGATGCTGGCCGCAGGCTGTGAACGCTGGCCGCAGCCCTGTGAACGCTGGCCGCTTGTCCTGGACGCTGGCCGCAGCCTGTGAACGCTGGCCGCTTGTCCTGGACGCTGGCCGCAGGCTGGGAACGCTGGCCGCAGGCTGTGAACGCTGGCCGCAGCCCTGTGAACGCTGGCCGCTTGTCCTGGACGCTGGCCGCAGGCTGTGAACGCTGGCCGCAGCCCTGTGAACGCTGGCCGCTTGTCCTGGAAGCTGGCCGCAGCCCTGTGAACGCTGGCCGCAGCTCCTGAACGCTGGCCGCAGCCTGTGAACGCTGGCCGCTTGTCCTGGACGCTGGGCGCAGCCCCTGGACGCTGGGCGCAGCCCCTGTACGCTGGCCGCAGGGCCCTGAACGCTGGCCGCAGCCCCGCGAACGCCCGAAAGCCGTCCCGAGAAAAAATCCCCGTATTTTTGTCGTGCGTTTTTCCCCAAATTTTGTCCACCCCTTCCCCACGATTTTTAGAGGATTTACAAGCTTTGTCCCGCATTTTTCTGATTTTTCTCCGATTTTTCGGATTTTTTTTCGTTTTCGACTTTAAAAAATCATAAAAAATAGCTCGGGTGTCCGAAAAATTCCGAAAAAATATTTTTTAGTAATTTCACATCATGATCTTTCCACTGGTACCATTGGTTGCTGCTGAAACATTCTAAATCTTCAAAAAACCCCAGTATGATTTTTCGTCACAGTTGATGTCTACTGGGGGCAGAGCCAGTAGAGTTATAAGAGCTCTTTATAGGGGAGGTGCTTTGCAAGCAGCTGGGGCAGCAGCAGGGTCAGCGGCAGCCATCGCCCATGCATGGCATGGCATGGCATGATGTCAAAGGCCTTGTTGCCATGGCTTCCTTGCACCGAACCTTGGCGGGCGGATGAGGGCCCACCCCGGGGGTCGGGTTTTGCCTCGGGAAGCGGGACTAGCATGAAAATTGTTGGATATCGATCGATGGAGTGCGGGAATCGTTGCTATGCTAGTTCCTACCTTCCGAGGCACCGGTGGTGCTCCTGACGCCCCTCTTCGGTGGCATTCCCTAGGCTTCTAGGATGCCATCACGGGTGGGGGCCTTGCCCCCCCTCACCCGAGAACGGTGATCACCCCCACGTGGGCAGGGGGGATTGTCGGTGAATTCCCGCGGCCCACCGCCCCTTCTTTCTTGACCCGGCCCCCTTGCTCCCTGACATCATTTCTGTTGCTCGACATGCCCCGTCCTGGGGGCGGACGGCGGACGCACTGGCTTGTGGGATTTAAGCTGGGGCGTGTTGCCTTCCACGTGCGGGCTGACCGTCGCAAGCGCGGTGACAGGAGAGGCGACGCGGGATGGGCTGGACGCCCCGGTTGTGAGAAGCCTGTGATCGGTGAGTGAGGGCCTAGACGCTTGAGCTTGTAAGCCCCTCGCGCCCGTGAGGCACTGCCACGAACGGGGTGGAAGGATTGTCTTGAGGAGCCGATCCGTGCGACGACGGCGGGGTTGATCGCTCCGGTGGTGGAAGCCGACGATCGGTGAGTGAGGGCCTAGACGCTTGAGCTTGTAAGCCCCTCGCGCGCGTGAGGCCGAAGTACACGAACGGAGTGGGAGGCCCTTCCCGAGGAGCACTTCCAAGGGCGCGACCTGAGGCCTGCGCGGGGCGGGGAGTGCCCTTCGCATCGGGATTTTGCCGGTGGGGATGCCGTTGCGCCCCTCGTCCCTTGTTTCTTGACATTGCCCCTT
>JAKOGI010004241.1:0-30655 GCA_029747015.1 Carnegiea gigantea
CACTCTTAGCTCGCCGCTGCCGAGCTGCCAGTTACGAACTTGCGATCTCTTTGGAGCTGGCGTGCTGTATGCACAACTCAACGGCCGCTCACCCTCAATGAAACATTTGTTCCGCAAGAAGCCAATGGGTGCGATCATCCCAGCACTAATGCACCGGATCCCATCAGAAATGCGCAATTAAGCGTGCTTGTGCGAGAGTAGTACTAGGATGGGTGACCCCCTGGGAAGTCCTCGTGTTGCTCCCCTTTTTCGTTATTTTTTTTCTTTCTTAAAAGCACCGGTCTTTCTCGTTTCATTTGCTGCGCAGTCGGATGGGAAACTGACCGCGATAACGAGGAAAAAGCTTTCAAATCAGGCCTTCCGCCCTTGTTCACTCGAAATTACCGAAATTTCTCCACGGACGCCTCCTGGCACTGAAAACCACATTAGAGGCCCCTTTTTACTGCAACACACGGACGAAACCCAATGCTCGCACGGGTCGATGAAGGCGGTCGAGCTACCGTCCGTAACGCACTCTTAGCTCGCCGCTTCCGAGCTGCCACTTACGAACTTGCGAACTCCTTAGATTTGGTGCGATCTATGAGCGACTCGGCAGCCGCGTACACTCCATAAAAGACTTGTTCCGCCAGATTCCGATGGGTGCGATCATACCAGCACTGATGCCCCGGATCCCATCAGAACTCCGCAGTTAAGCGTGCTTTGGCGAGAGTAGTGCTAGGATGGGTGACCTCCTGGGAAGTCCTCGTGTTGCACCCCTTTTTCGTTGTTTTTTTTCTTTCTTAGAGGCGCCGATCTTTCTCGTTTCATTTGCTGCGGCCAGCGGATAAGAACTGACCAGGACGTGGAAAAAGCATCCAAATCAGGCCATTCGCCTATGTTCAGTCGAAATTACCGAAATTTCCCTATGGACGCCTCGTGGCCCTGAAAAACACATCAGAGGCCCCTTTTTACTGCAACGCACCGATGAAACCCCATGCATGCACGGGGCGATGAAAGTGGTCGAGCTACCGTCCGCAACGCACGCTTAGCTCGCCTCTTCCGAGTTGTCAGTTACGAACTTGCGACCTCTTTGGAGCCGGCGCACGTTATGCGCAACTCAGCGGCCGCGTACCCTCAATGAAACATTTGTTCCGCAAGAATTCGATGGGCGCGATCATACCAGCACTAATGCACCGGATCCCATCAGAACTCCGCAGTTAAGCGTGCTTGGGCGAGAGTAGTACTGGGACGGGTGACCTCCTGGGAAGTCCTCGTGTTGCACCCCTTTTTCGTTGTTTTTTCTTTCTCAAAACCACCGATCTTTCTCGTTTCATTTGCTACGGCCGCCGGATGAGGACTGACTAGGACGAGGAAAAAGCTTCCAAATCAGGCCTTCCGTCCTTGTTCAATCGAAATTACCGAAATTCCTTTACGGACGCCGCCTGGCACTGAAAACCACATTAGAGGCCACTTTTTACTGCAACACACGGACGAAACCCAATGCTCGCACGGGGAGATGAAGGCGGTCGAGCTACCGTCCGTAACGCACTCTTAGCTCGCCGCTTCCGAGCTGCCAGTTACGAACTTGCGATCTCTTTGGAGCTGGAGTGCTGTATGCACAACTCAACGGCCGCTCACCCTCAATGAAACATTTGTTCCGCAAGAATCCAATGGGTGCGATCATCCCAGCACTAATGCACCGGATCCCATCAGAAATGCTCAATTAAGCGTGCTTGGGCGAGAGTAGTACTAGGATGGGTGACCCCCTGGGAAGTCCTCGTGTTGCAACCCTTTTTCGTTATTTTTTTTCTTTCTTAAAAGCACCGGTCATTCTCGTTTCATTTGCTGCAGCCGTCGGATGGGAACTGACCGGGACGAGGAAAAAGCTTTCAAATCAAGCCTTCCGCCCTTGTTCACGCGAAATTACCGAAATTCCGCCACGGACGCCTCGTGGCACTGAAAACCACATTAGAGGCCCCTTTTTTGTTGTTTTTTCTTTCTCAAAACCACCGATCTTTCTCGTTTCATTTGCTGCGGCCGCCGGATGCGGACTGACCAGGACGTGGAAAAGGCATCCAAATCAGGCCTTCCGTCCTTGTTCAATCGAAATTACCGAAATTCCTTTACGGGCGCTGCCTGGCACTGAAAGCCACATTAGAGGCCCCCTTTTACTGCAACACACGGACGAAACCCAATGCTCGCACGGGGCGATGAAGGCGGTCGAGCTACCGTCCGTAACGCACTCTTAGCTCGCCGCTTCCGAGCTGTCAGTTACGAACTTGCGAACTCTTTAGATTTGGCGCGATCTATAAGCGACTCGGCAGCCGCGTACACTCTATAAAAGACTTGTTCCGCCAGATTCCGATGGGCGCGATCATACCAGCACTGATGCACCGGATCCCATCAGAACTTCGCAGTTAAGCGTGCTTGGGCGAGAGCAGTGCTAGGATGGGTGACCTCCTGGGAAGTCCTCGTGTTGCACCCCTTTTTCGTTGTTTTTTTCTTTCTTAGAAGCGCCGACCTTTCTCGTTTCATTTGCTGTGGCCAGCGGATAAGAACTGACCTGGACGTTGAAAAAGCATCCAAATCAGGCCATCTGCCTATGTTCAGTGGAAATTACCGAAATTCCCCTACGGACGCCTTGTGGCCCTGGAGAACACATCAGATGCCCCTTTTTACTACAACGCACGGACGAAACCCCATGCATGCATGGGGCGATGAAGGTGGTCGACCTACCGTCCGTAACGCACTCTTAGCTGGCCACTTCCGAGCCGCCAGTTACGAACTTGCGATCTCTTTGGCGCGATGTATGAGCGACTCGGCAGCCGCGTGCACTCTATAAAAGATTTGCTCCGCCAGATTCTGACGGGTGCGATCATCCCAGCATTAATGCACCGGATCCCATCAGAACTGCGCAGTTAAGCGTGCTTGGGCGAGAGTAGTACTAGGATGGGTGACCTCCTGGGAAGTCCTCGTGTTGCACGCCCTTTTCATTGTTTTTTTCTTCCTTAAAAGCGTCGATCTTTCCCGTTTCATCTGCTGCGGCCGTCGGATGAGAACTGACCAGGACGAGGAAAAAGCATCCAAGTCAGGCCTTCCGCCCATGTTCACTTGAAATTACCGAAATTCCCCTACGGACGCGTCCATGCCCTGAAAACCACATCAGAGGTCGTTTTTTAATACAACACACGGACGAAACCCCATGCATGCACGGGGCGATGAGGGTGGTCGAGCTACCGTCCGTAACGCACTCTTAGCTCGCCGCTTCCGAGCTGCCAGTTACGAACTTGCGATCTCCTTGGAGCTGGCGTGCTGTATGCCAAAACACAAGAGCGGCAGCTCCCTCATGAAACCTTTGTTCCCGCAAGAATCCATGGGTGCGATCATCCCACCTAATTGCCCGGATCCCATCAGAAAGCGCAATTAAGCGTGGCTTGGGCGAGAGTATGACTATAATGGCTGACCCATCCTGGAGTCCTCGTATTCACCCGCTTTTCGTATGTTTTTTTTCTTCCTAAAAGCGCCGATCTTTCTCGTTTCATCTGCTGGCGGCCTGTCGGATGAGAACTGACCAGGACGAGGAAAAAGCATCCAAGTCAGGCCTTCCGCCCATGTTCACTTGAAATTACCGAAATTCCCCTACTGACGCGTCCAGGCCCTGAAAACCACATCAGAGGTCGTTTTTTAATACAACACACGGACGAAACCCTATGCATGCACGGGGCGGTGAGGGTGGTCGAGCTGCCGTCCGTAACGCACTCTTAGCTCGCCGCTTCCGAGCTGCCAGTTACAAACTTGCGATCTCTTTGGAGCCGGCGTGCTGTATGCACAACTCAATGGCCGCTCACCCTCAATGAAACATTTGTTCCGCAAGAATCCAATGGGTGCGATCATCCCAGCACTAATGCACCGGATCCCATCAGAAATGAGCAATTAAGCGTGCTTGGGCGGGAGTAGTACTAGGATGGGTGACCCCCTGGGAAGTCCTCGTGTTGCACCCCTTTTTCGTTATTTTTTTCTTTCTTAAAAGCACCGGTCTTTCTCGTTTCATTTGCTGCGTCCGTCGGATGGGAACTGACCGGGGCGAGGAAAAAGCTTTCAAATCAGGCCTTCCGCCCTTGTTCACTCGAAATTACCGAAATTCCTCCACGGACGCCTCCCCTTTTTACTGCAACACACGGACGAAACCCAATGCTCGCACGGGGCGATGAAGGCGGTCGAGCCACCGTCCGTCACGCTCTCTTAGCTCGCCGCTTCCCAGCTGTTAGTTACGAACTTGCGAACTCTTTAGATTTGGCGCGATCTATGAGCGACTCGGCAGCCGCGTACACTCTATAAAAGGCTTGTTCCGCCAGATTCTGATGGGTGCGATCGTACCAGCACTGATGCACCGGATCCCATTAGAACTCCGCAGTTAAGCGTGCTTGGGCGAGAGTAGTGTTAGGATGGGTGACCTCCTGTGAAGTCCTCGTGTTGCACCCTTTTTTCGTTGTTTTTTTCTTTCTTAGAAGCGCCGATCTTTCTCGTTTCATTTGTTTTTTTTTTTTTTTGTTTGCTGTGGCCAAACGGATAAGACAAATGGACAAGGACGTGGAAAAAGCATCCAAATCAGGCCATCCGCCTATGTTCAGTCGAAATTACCGAAATTCCCCTACGGACGCCTCGTGGCCCTGAAAAACACATCAGAGGCCCTTTTTTACTGCAGCGCACGGACGAAACCCCATGCATGCACGGGGCGATGAAGGTGGTCGAGCTACCGTCCGTAACGCGCGCTTAGCTCGCCTCTTCCGAGTTGTCAGCTACGAACTTGCGTCCTCTTTGGAGTCGTCGTGCTTTATGAGCAACTCAGCGGCCACGTACCCTCAATGAAACATTTGTTCCGCAAGAATTCGATGGGTGCGATCATACCAGCACTAATGCACCGGATCCCAGCAGAACTCCGCAGTTAAGCGTGCTTGGGCGAGAGTAGTACTGGGATGGGTGACCTCCTGGGAAGTCCTCGTGTTGCACCCCTTTTTCGTATTTTTTTCTTTCTCAAAACCACCGATCTTTCTCGTTTCATTTGCAGCGGCCGCCGGATGAGAACAGACCAGGACGAGAAAAAAGCTTCCAAATCAGGCCTTCCGTCCTTGTTCAATCGAAATTACCGAAATTCCTTTACGGACGCCGCCTGGAACTGAAAGCCACATTAGAGGCCCCTTTTTACTGCAACACACGGATGAAACCCAATGCTCGCACGGGGCGATGAAGGCGGTCGAGCCACCGTCCGTAACGAACTCTTAGCTCGCCGCTTCCGAGCTGTCAGTTACGAACTTGCGAACTCTTTTGATTTGGCGCGATGTATGAGCGACTGGGCAGCCGCGTGCACTCTATAAAAGATGTGTTCCGCCAGATTCTAATGGGTGCGATCATCCCAGCATTAATGCATCAGATCCTATCAGAACTGCGAAGTTAAGCGTGTTTGGGCGAGAGTAGTACTCGGATGGGTGACCTCCTGGGAAGTCCTCGTGTTGCACCCCTTTTTCGTTTTTTTTTCTTTCTTAAAAGCACCGGTCTTTCTCGTTTCATTTGCTGCGGCCGTCGTATGGGAACTGAACGGGACGAGGAAAAAGCTTTCAAATCAAGCCTTCCGCCCTTGTTCACTCGAAATTACCGAAATTCCTCCACGGACGCCTCCTGGCACTGAAAACCACATTAGAGGCCCTTTTTACTGCAACACACGGACGAAACCCAATGCTCGCACGGGGCGATGAAGGCGGTCGAGCTACCGTCCGTAACGCACTCTTAGCTCGCCGCTTCCGAGCTGTCAGTTACGAACTGGCGAACTCTTTAGATTTGGCGCGATCTATGAGCGACTCGGCAGCCGCGTACACTCTATAAAAGACTTGTTCCGCCAGACTCCGATGGGTGCGATCATACCAGCACTGATGCATCGGATCCCATCAGAACTCCGCAGTTAAGCGTGCTTGGGCGAGAGTAGTGCTAGGATGGGTGACCTCCTGGGAAGCCCTCGTGTTGACACCCTTTTTCGTTGTTTTTTTCTTTCTTAGAAGCGCCCGCATCTTTCCTGGTTTCACTGGCTTACGGCCAGCGGATGAGAAACTGACCAGGACGTGGAAAAAGCACAAAATCAGGCCATCCGCCTATGTTCAGTCGAAATTACCGAAATTCCCCTACGGACGCCTAGTGGCCCTGAAGAACAGATCAGAGGCCCCTTTTTACTGCAACGCACGGACGAAACCCCATGCGTGCACGGGGCGATGAAGGTGGTCGAGCTACCCTCCGTAACGCACGCTTAGCTCGCCTCTTCCGAGTTGTCAGCTACGAACTTGCGACCTCTTTGGAGCCGGCGTGCTTTATGCGCAACTCAGCGGCCGCGTACCCTCAATGAAACATTTGTTCCGCAAGGATTCGATGGGTGCGATCACACCAGCACTAATGTACCGGATCCCATCAGAACTCCGCAGTTAAGCGTGCTTGGGCGAGAGTAGTACTGGGATGGGTGACCTCCTGGGAAGTCCTCGTGTTGCACTCCTTTTTTATTGTTTTTTCTTTCTCAAAACCACCGACCTTTCTCGTTTCATTTGCTGCGGCCGCCGGATGAGGACTGACCAGGACGAGGAAAAAGCATCCAAATCAGGCCTTCCGTCCTTGGTCAATCGAAATTACAGAAATTCCTTTACGGACGCCGCCGGGCACTGAAAACCACATTAGAGGCCCCTTTTTACTGCAACACACGGACGAAACCCAATGCTCGCACGGGGCGATGAAGGCGGTCGAGCTACCGTCCGTAACGAACTCTTAGCTCGCCGCTTCCGAGGTCTGTCAGTTACGAACTTGCGAACTCTTTAGATTTGGCGCGATGTATGAGCGACTCGGCAGCCGCGTGCACTCTATAAAAGATTTGTTCCACCAGAATCTAATGGGTGCGATCATCCCAGCACTAATGCAACGGATCCCATCAGAACTGCGCAGTTAAGCGCGCTTGGGCGAGAGTAGTACTGGGATGGGTGACCTCCTGGGAAGTCCTCTTGTTGCACCCCTTTTTCGTTGTTTTTTCTTTCTCAAAACCACCGATCTTTCTCGTTTCATGTGCTGCGGCCGCCGGATGAGGACTGACCAGGACGAGGAAAAAGCTTCCAAATCAGGCCTTCCGTCCTTGTTCAATCGAAATTACCGAAGTTCATTCACGGACGCCGCCTGGCACTGAAAACCACATTAGAGGCCCCTTCTTACTGCAACGCACGGACGAAACCCAATGCTCGCACGGGGCGATGAAGGCGGTTGAGCTACCGTCCGTAACGAACTCTTAGCTCGCCGCTTCCGAGCTGTCAGTTACAAACTTGCGAACTCTTTAGATTTTGCGCGATGTATGAGCGACTCGGCAGCCGCGTGCACTCTATAAAAGATTTGTTCCACCAGATTCTAATGGGTGCGATCATCCCAGCAATAATGCACCGGATCCCATCAGAACTGCGCAGTTAAGCGTGCTTGGGCGAGAGTAGTACTGGGATGGGTGACCTCCTGGGAAGTCCTCGTGTTGCACCCCTTTTTCGCTGTTTTTTCTTTTTCAAAACCACCGATCTTTCTCGTTTCAAGTGCTTCGGCCGCCGGATGAGGACTGACCAGGACGAGGAAAAAGCATCCAAGTCAGGCCTTCCGCCCATGCTCACTTGAAATTACCGAAATTCCCCTACGGACGCGTCCAGGCCCTGAAAACCCCATCAGATGTCGTTTATTGATACAACACACGGGCGAAACCCCATGCACGCACGGGGCGATGAGGGTGGTCGAGCTACCGTCCGTAACGCACTCTTAGCTCGCCGCTTCCGAGCTGCCAGTTACGAACCTGCGATCTCTTTGGAGCTAGCGTGCTGTATGCACAACTCAACGGCCGCTCACCCTCAATGAAACATTTGCTCCGCAAGAATCCAATGGGTGCGATCATCCCAGCACTAATGGACCGGATCCCATCAGAAATGCGCAATTAAGCGTGCTTGAGCGAGAGTAGTACTAGGATGGGTGACCCCCTGGGAAGTCCTCGTGTTGCACCCCTTTTTCGTTATTTTTTTCTTTCTTAAAAGCACCGGTCTTTCTCGTTTCATTTGCTGCGGCCGCCGGATGGGAACTGACTGGGACGAGGAAAAAGCTTTCAAATCAGGTCTTCCGCCCTTGTTCACTCGAAATTACCGAAATTCCTCCACGGACGCCTCCTGGCACTGAAAACCACATTAGAGGCCCCTTTTTACTGCAACACACGGACGAAACCCAATGCTAGCACGGGGCGATGAAGGCGGTCGAGCTACCGTCCGTAACGCACTCTTAGCTCGCCGCTTCCGAGCTGTCAGTTACGAACTTGCGAGCTCTTTAGATTTGGCGCGATCTATGAGCGACTCGGCAGCCACGTACGCTCTGTAAAAGACTTGTTCCCCCAGATTCCGATGGGTGCGATCATACCAGCACTGATGCGCCGGATCCCATCAGAACTCCGCAGTTAAGCGTGCTTGGGCGAGAGTAGTGCTAGGATGGGTGACCTCCTGGGAAGTCCTCGTGTTGCACCCCTTTTTCGTTGTTTTTTTTCTTTCTTAGAAGCGCCGATCTTTCTCGTTTCATTTGCTGTGGGCTGCGGATGAGAACTGACCAGGACGTGGAAAAAGCATCCAAATCAGGCCATCCGCCTATGTTCAGTCGAAATTACCGAAATCCCCCTACGGACGCCTCGCGGCCCTGAAAAACACATCAGAGGCCCCTTTTTACTGCAACGCACGGACGAAACCCCATGCATGCACGGGCGATGAAGGTGGTCGAGCTACCGTCCGTAACGCACGCTTAGCTCGCCTCTTCCGAGTTGTCAGTTACGAACTTGCGACCTCCTTGGAGCCGGCGTGCTTTATGCGCAACTCAGCGGCCGCGTACCCTCAATGAAACATTTGTTCCGCAAGAATTCGATGGGTGCGATCATACCACCACTAATGCACCGGATCCCATCAGAACTCCACAGTTAAGCGTGCTTGGGCGAGAGTAGTGCTAGGATGGGTGACCTCCTGGGAAGTCCTCATGTTGCACCCCTTTTTCGTTGTTTTTTCTTTCTTAGAAGCGCCGATCTTTCTCGTTTCATTTGCGGTGGCCAGCGGATAAGAACTGACCAGGACGTGGAAAAGCATCCAAATCAGGCCATCCGCCTATGTTCTGTCGAAATTACCGAAATTGCCCTACGGACGCCTCGTGGCCCTGAAAAACACATCAGAGGCCCCTTTTTACTGCAACGCACGGAATGCTCGCACGGGACGATGAAGGCGGTCGAGCTACCGTCCGTAACGAACTCTTAGCTCGCCGCTTCCGAGCTGTCAGTTACCAACTTGCGAACTCTTTAGATTTTGCGCGATGTATGAGCGACTCGGCAGCCGGGTGCACTCTATAAAAGATTTGTTCCACCAGATTCTAATGGGTGCGATCATCCCAGCACTAATGCGCCGAATCCCATCAGAACTGCGCAGTTAAGCGTGCTTGGGCGAGAGTAGTACTAGGATGGGTGACCTCCAGCGAAGTCCTCGTGTTGCACCCCTTTTTCGTTGTCTTTTCTTTCTCAAAACCACCGATCTTTCTCGTTTCACTTGCTGCGGCCGCCGGATGAGGACTGACCAGGACGACTAAAAAGCTTCCAAATCAGGCCTTCCGTCCTTGTTCAATCGAAATTACCGAAGTTCCTTTACGGACGCCGCCTGGCACTGAAAACCACATTAGAGGCCCCTTTTTACTGCAACACACAGACGAAACCCAATGCTCGCACGGGGCGATGAAGGCGGTCGAGCTACCGTCCGTAACGAACTCTTACCTCGCCGCTTCCGAGCTGTCAGTTACGAACTTGCGAACTCTTTAGATTTGGCGCGATGTATGAGCGACCCGGCAGCCGCGTGCACTCTATAAAAGATTTGTTCCGCCAGATTTTAATGGGTGCGATCATCCCAGCATTAATGCACCGGATCCCATCAGAACTGCGCAGTTAAGCGTGCTTGGGCGAGAGTAGTAGTAGGATGGGTGACCTCCTGGGAAGTCCTCGTGTTGCACCCCCTTTTCGTTGTTTTTTTCTTTCTTAGAAGCGCCGATCTTTCTCGTTTCATTTGCTGTGGCCGGCGGATAAGAACTGACCAGGATGTGAAAAAAGCATCCAAATCAGGCCATCCGCCCATGCTCACTCGAAATTACCGAAATTCCCCTACGGCCCCTCGTGGCCCTCAAAACCACATCAAAGGCCCCTTTGTACTGCAACACACGGACGAAATCCCACGCACGCACGCGGCGATGAAGGTGGTCGAGCTACCGTCCGTAACGCACGCTTAGCTCGCCTCTTCCGAGTTGTCAGTTACGAACTTGCGACCTCTTTGGAGCCGGCGCGCTTTATGCGCAACTCAGCGGCCGCGTACCCTCAATGAAACATTTGTTCAGCAAGAATTCGATGGGTGCGATCATACCAGCACTAATGCACCGGATCCCATCAGAACTCCGCAGTTAAGCGTGCTTGGGCGAGAGTAGTACTGGGATGGGTGACCTCTTGGGAATTCCTCGTGTTGCACCCCTTTTTCGTTGTTTTTTCCCTTCTTAGAAGCGTCGATCTTCCTCGTTTCATTTGCTGTGGCCAGCGGATAAGAACTGACCAGGACGTAGAAAAAGCATCCAAATCAGGCCTTCCGTCCTTGTTCAATAGAAATTACCGAAATTCCTTTACGGACGCCGCCTGGCACTGAAAACCACATTAGAGGCCCCTTTTTACTGCAACACACTGACGAAACCCAATGCTCGCACGGGGCGATGAAGGCGGTCGACCTACTGTCCGTAACGAACTCTTAGCTCGCCGCTTCCGAGCTGTCAGTTACGAACTTGCGAACTTTTTAGATTTGTCGCGACGTATGAGCGACTCGGCAGGCGCGTGCACTCTATAAAAGATTTGTTCCGCCAGATTCTAATGGGTGCGATCATCCCCGCATTAATGCACCGGATCCCATCAGAACTGCGCAGTTAAGCGTGCTTGGGCGAGAGTAGTACTAGGATGGGTGACCTCCTGGGAAGTCTTCGTGTTGCACCCCCTTTTCGTTGTTTTTTTCTTCCTTAAAAGCGCCGATCTTTCTCGTTTCATCTGCTGCGGCCGTCGAATGAGAACTGACCAGGACGAGGAAAAAGCATCCAAGTCAGGCCTTCCGTCCAGGTTCACTTCAAATTACCGAAATTCCCCTTCGGACGCGTCCAGGCCCTGAAAACCACATCAGAGGTCGTTTTTTAATACAACACACGGACGAAACCCCATGCATGCACGGGGCGATGAGGGTGGTCGAGCTACCGTCCATAACGCACTCTTAGCTTGCCGCTTCCGAGCTGCCAGTTACGAACTTGCGATCTCTTTGGAGCTGGCGTGCTGTATGCACAACTCAACGGCCGCTCACCCTCAATGAAACATTTGTTCCGCAAGAATCAAATGGGTGCGATCATCCCAGCACCAATGCACCGGATCCCATCAGAAATGCGCAATTAAGCGTGCTTGGCGAGAGCAGTACTAGGATGGGTGGACCCCCTGGGAAAGTCCTCGTGTTGCACCCCTTTTTCTTTATTTTTTTCTTTCTTAAAAGACCGGTATCTCGCTCATTGACTGCGGCAGTCGGATGGGACTTACCGGGGCGAGGGAAAAAGCCTTCAAATCAGGCCTTCCGGCCTTGTTCACTCGAAATTACCGAAATTCCTCCACGGACGCCTCCTGGCACTGAAAACCACATTAGAGGCCCCTTTTTACTGCAACACACGGACGAAACCCAATGCTCGCACGGGCGATGAAGGCGGTCGAGCTACCGCCTGTAACGCACTCTTAGCTCGCCGCTTCCGAGCTGTCAGTTACGAACTTGCGAACTCTTTAGATTTGGCGCGATCTATGAGCGTCTCGGCAGCCGCGTACACTCTATAAAAGACTTGTTCCGCCAGATTCCGATGGGTGCGATCATACCACACTGATGCACCGGATCCCATGAGAACTCCGCAGTTAAGCGTGCTTGGGCGAGAGTAGTGCTAGGATGGGTGACCTCCTGGGAAGTCCTAGTGTTGCACCCCTTTTTCGTTGTTTTTTTCTTTCTTAGAAGCGCCGATCTTTCTCGTTTCATTTGCTGTGGCCAGCGGATAAGAAATGACCAGGACGTGGAAAAAGCATCCAAATCGGGCCATCCGCCTATGTTCAGTCGAAATTACCGAAATTTTTTTTTTTTTTTTCCCACTACGGACCCTCGTGTGGGGGGGGGACTGAAAAAACACACCAGAGGCCCCTTTTACTACAACGCACGGACGAAACCCCATGCATGCACCGGGCGGTGAGGGTGGTCGAGCTACCGTCCGTAACGCACTCTTAGCTCGCCGCTTCCGAGCTGCCAGGTACGAACTTGCGATCTCTTTGGAGCTGGCGTGCTGTATGCACAACTCAACGGCCGCTCACCCTCAATGAAACATTTGTTCCGCAAGAATCCAATGGGTGCGATCATCCCAGAACTAATGCACCGGATCCCATCAGAAATGCGCAATTAAGCGTGCTTGGGCGAGAGTAGTACTAGGATGGGTGACCCCCTGGGAAGTCCTCGTGTTGCACACCTTTTTCGTTGTTTTTTCTTTCTCAAAACCACCGATCTTTCTCGTTTCATTTGCTGCGGCCGCCGGATGAGGACTGACCAGGACGAGGAAAAAGCTTCCAAATCAGGCCTTCCGTCCTTGTTCAATCGAAATTACCGAAATTCCTTTATGGACGCCGCCTGGCACTGAGAACCACATTAGAGGCCCGTTTTTACTGCAACACACGGACGAAACCCCGTGCTCGCACGGGGCGATGAAGGCGGTCGAGCTACCGTCCGTAACGAACTCTTAGCTCGTCGCTTCCGATCTGTCAGTTACGAACTTGCGAACTCTTTAGATTTGGCGCGATGTATGAGCGAGTCGGCAGGCACGTGCACTCTATAAAAGATTTGTTCCGCCAGATTCTAATGGGTGCGATCATCCCAGCATTAATGGACCGGATCCCATCAGAACTGCGCAGTTAAGCGTGCTTGGGCGAGAGTAGTACTAGGATGGGTGACCTCCTGGGAAGTCCTCGTGTTGCACCCCCTTTTCGTTGTTTTTTCTTTCTTAAAAGCGCCGATCTTCCTCGTTTCATCTGCTGCGGCCGTCGGATGAGAACTGACCAGGACGAGGAAAAAGCATCCAAGTCAGGCCTTCCGCCCATGTTCACCTGAAATTACCGAAATTCCCTTACGGACGCGTATAGGCCCTGAAAACCACATCAGAGGTCGTTTTTTAATACAACACACGGACGAAACCCCATGCATGCACGGGGCGATGAGGGTGGTCCAGCTACCGTCCGTAACGCACTCTTAGCTCGCCGCTTCCGAGCTGCCAGTTACGAACTTGCGATCTCTTTGGAGCTGACGTGCTGTATGCACAACTCAACGGCCGCTCACCCTCAATGAAACATTTGTTCCGCAAGAATCTAATGGGTGCGATCATCCCAGCACTAGTGCACCGGATCCCATCAGAAATGCGCAATTAAGCGTGCGTGGGCGAGAGGAGCACTAGGATGGGTGACCCCCTGGGGAGTCCTCGTGTTGCACCCCTTTTTCGTTATTTTCTTCTTTCTTAAAAGCACCGGTCTTTCTCGTTTCATTTGCTGCGGCCGTCGGATGGGAACTGACCGGGACGAGAAAAAAGCTTTCAAATCAGGCCTTCCGCCCTTGTTCACTCGAAATTACCGAAATTCCTCCACGGACGCCTCCTGGCACTGAAAACCACATTAGAGGCCCCTTTTTACTGCAACACCCGGACGAAACCCAATGCTCGCACGGGGCGATGAAGGCGGTCGAGCTACCGCCCGTAATGCACTCTTAGCTCGCCGCTTCCGAGCTGTCAGTTACGAACTTGCGAACTCTTTAGATTTGGCGCGATCTATGAGCGACTCGGCAGCTGCGTACACTCTATAAAAGACTTGTTCCGCCAGATTCCGATGGGTGCGATCATACCAGCACTGATGCACCGGATCCCATCAGAACTCCGTATTTAAGCGTGCTTGGGCGAGAGTAGTACTGGGATGCGTGACCTCTTGGGAATTCCTCGTGTAGCACCCCTTTTTCGTTGTTTTTTTCTTTCTTAGAAGCGCCGATCTTTCTCGTTTCATTTGCGTGGCCAGCGGATAAGAACTGACCAGGCGTGGAAAAAGAATCCAAATAAGGCCTTCCGTCCTTTGTCAATAGAAAAATTACCGAAATTCCTTTACGGCGCCCGGCCTGGAACTGAAAACCACATTAGAGCCCCTTTTGTACTGCCAAACACACGGGACCGAAACCCAATGCTCGAACGGAGGTCGCTAAAGGCGGTCGAGCTACCGTCCGTTAACGCCCTCTGTAATCTCAACTGCTTCGAGACTGTCAGTACGAACTTTGCGAACGTTTTTAGATTAGCTGATGATGTCATGAGCGACCTCAGGCGGCGCGTGCACTCTATAAAAGATTTTGTTCGCCAGATTCCAAGGGTGTAGGTCATCCCAGCCATTAAGTGCACCGTTAATCCCATTAGAACTGCGCAGTTAAGCGTGCTTGGGCGAGAGTAGTGCTAGGATGGGTGACCTCCTGGGAAGTCCTCGTGTTGCACCCCTTTTTCGTTGTTTTTTTCTTTCTTAGAAGCGCCGATCTTTTTCGTTTCATTTGCTGTGGCTAGCGGATAAGAACTGACCAGGACGTGGAAAAAGCATCCAAATCAGGCCATCCGCCTATGTTCAGTCGAAATTACCGAAATTCACCTACGGACTCCTCGTGGCCCTGAAAAACACATCAGAGGCCCCTTTTTACTGCAACGCACGGACGAAACCCCATGCATGCACGGGGCGATGAAGGTGGCGAGCTACCGTCCGTAAACGCACGCTTATCTCGCCTCTTACGAGTTGTCAGGTACGAAAACTTGCGACCTCTTTGGAGCCGCGTGCTTTATGGCAACTCAGCGTCCGGTACTCGCAATTAAACATTTGTTCCGCAAGAATTTGAAGGGTGCGATCATACCAGCACTAATGCAGCGGATCCCATCAGAACTCCGCAGTTAAGCGTGCTTGGGCGAGAGTCGTACTGGGATGGGTGACCTCCTGGGAAGTCCTCGTGTTGCACCCCTTTTTCGTTGTTTTTTCTTTCTCAAAACCACCGATCTTTCTCGTTTCATTTGCTGCGGCCGCAGGATGAGGACTGACGAGGACGAGGAAAAAGCTTCCAAATCAGGCCTTCCGTCCTTGTTCAATCGAAATTACCGAAATTCCTTTATGGACGCCGCCTGGCACTAAAAACCACAATAGAGGCCCCTTTTTACTGCAACACACGGACGAAACCCTGTGTTCGCACGGGGCGATGAAGGCGGTCGAGCTACCGTCCGTAACGAACTCTTAGCTCGCCGCTTCCGAGCTGTCAGTTACGAACTTGCGAACTCTTTAGATTTGGCGCGATGTATGAGCGACTCGGCAGGCGCGTGCACTCTATAGAAGATTTCTTCCGCCATATTCTAATGGGTGCGATCATCCCAGCATTAGTGCACCGGATCCCATCAGAACTGCGCAGTTAAGCGTGCTTGGGCGAGAGTAGTACTAGGATGGGTGACCTCCTGGGAAGTCCTCGTGTTGCACCCCTTTTTTGTTGTTTTTTTCTTCCTTAAAAAGCGCCGATCTTTCTCGTTTCATTTGCTGTGGCCGTCGGAGGAGAACTGACCAGAATGAGGAAAAAGAATCCAAATTAGGCCTTCCGCCCATGTTCGCTCGAAATTACCAAAATTCCCCTACGGACGCGTCCGAGGCCTGAAAACCACACAGAACGTCGTTTTTAATACCACACAAGGACGAAACCCCATGCATGCACGGGGCGATGAGGGTGGTCAAGCTACCGTCCGTAACGCACTCTTAGCTCGCCGCTTCCAAGCTGCCAGTTACAAACTTGCGATCTCTTTGGAGCTGGCGTGCTGCATACACAACTCAACGGCCGCTTACCCTCAATGAAACATTTGTTCCGCAAGAATCCAATGGGTGCGATCATCCCAGCACTAATGCACCGGATCCCATCAGAAATGCGCAATTAAGCGTGCTTGGGCGAGAGTAGTATTAGGATGGGTGACCCCCTGGGAAGTCCTCGTGTTGCACCCCTTTTTCGTTATTTTTTTCTTTCTTAAAAGCACCGGTCTTTCTCGTTTCATTTGATGCGGCAGTCGGATGGGAACTGACCGGAACGAGGAAAAAGCTTTCAAATCAGGCCTTCCGCCCTTGTTCACTCGAAATTACCGAAATTCCTCCACGGACGCCACGTGGCACTGAAAACCACATTAGAGGCCCCTTTTTACTGCAACACACGGACGAAACCCAATGCTCGCACGGGGCGATGAAGGCGGTCGAGCTACCGGCCGTAACGCACTCTTAGCTCGCCGCTTCCGAGCTGTCAGTTACGAACTTGCGAACTCTTTAGATTTGGCGCGATCTATGAGCGACTCGGCAGCAGCGTACACTCTATAAAAGACTTGTTCCGCCAGATTCCGATGGGTGCGATCATACCAGCACTGATGCACCGGATCCCATCAGAACTTCGCAGTTAAGCGTGCTTGGGCGAGAGCATTGCTAGGATGGGTGACCTCCTGGGAAGTCCTCGTGTTGCACCCCTTTTTCGTTGTTTTTTTCTTTCTTAGAAGCGCCGACCTTTCTCGTTTCATTTGCTGCGGCCAGCGGATAAGAACTGACCAGGACGTGGAAAAAGCATCCAAATCAGGTCATCCGCCTATGTTCAGTCGAAATTACCGAAATTCCCCTACGGACGCCTCGTGGCACTGAAAAACACATCAGAGGCCCCTTTTTACTGCAACGCACGGACGAAACCCCATGCATGCACGGGGCGATGAAGGTGGTCGAGCTACAGTCCGCAACGCACGCTTAGCTCGCCTCTTCCGAGTTGTCAGTTACGAACTTACGACCTCTTTGGAGCCGGCGTGCTTTATGCACAACTCAGCGGCCGCGTACCCTCAATGAATCATTTGTTCCGCAAGAATTCGATGGGCGCGATCATACCAGCACCAATGCACCGGATCCCATCAGAACTCCGCAGTAAAGCGTGCTTGGGCGAGGGTAGTACTGGGATGGGTGACCTCCTGGGAAGTCCTCGTGTTGCACCCTTTTTTCGTTGTTTTTTCTTTCTCAAAACCACCGATCTTTCTCGTTTCATTTGCTGCGGCCGCCGGACGAGGACTGACCAGGACGAGGAAAAAGCTTCCAAATCAGGCCTTCCATCCTTGTTCAATCGAAATTACCGAAATTCCTTTATGGACGCCGCCTGGCACTGAAAACCACATTAGAGGCTCCTTTTTACTGCATCACACGGACGAAACCCCGTGCTCGCACGGGGCGATGAAGGCGGTCGAGCTACCGTCCGTAACGAACTCTTAGCTCGTCGCTTCCGAGCTGTCAGTTACGAACTTACGAACTCTTTGGAGCTGGCGTGCTGTATGCACAACTCAACGGCCGCTCACCCTCAATGAAACATTTGTTCCGCAAGAATCCAATGGGTGCGATCATCCCAGCCCTAATGCACCGAATCCCATCAGAAATGCGCAATTAAGCGTGCTTGGGCGAGAGTAGTACTAGGATGGGTGACCCCCTGGGAAGTCCTCGTGTTGCACCCCTTTTTCGTTATTTTTTTTCTTTCTTAAAAGCACCGGTCTTTCTCGTTTCATTTGCTGCGGCAGTCGGATGGGAACTGACCGGGACGAGGAAAAAGCTTTCAAATCAGGCCTTCCGCCCTTGTTCACTCAAAATTACCGAAATTCCTCCACGGACGCCTCGTGGCACTGAAAACCACATTAGAGGCCCCTTTTTTGTTGTTTTTTCTTTCTCAAAACCACCGATCTTTCTCGTTTCATTTGCTGCGGCCGCCGGATGCGGACTGACCAGGACGTGGAAAAGGCATCCAAATCAGGCCTTCCGTCCTTGTTCAATCGAAATTACCGAAATTCCTTTACGGACGCCGCCTGGCACTAAAAACCACATTAGAGGCCCCTTTTTAATGCAACACACGGACGAAGCCCAATGCTCGCACGGGGCGATGAAGGCGGTCGAGCTACCGTCCGTAACGCACTCTTAGCTCGCCGCTTCGGAGCTGTCAGTTACGAACTTGCGAACTCTTTAGATTTGGCGCGATCTATGAGCGACTCGGCAGCCGCGTACACTCTATAAAAGACTTGTTCCGCCAGATTCCGATGGGCGCGATCATACCAGCACTGATGCACCGGATCCCATCAGAACTTCGCAGTTAAGCGTGCTTGGGCGAGAGCAGTGCTAGGATGGGTGACCTCCTGGGAAGTCCTCGTGTTGCACCCCCTTTTCGTTGTTTTTTCTTTCTTAAAAGCGCCGATCTTTCTCGTTTCATTTGCTGTGGCCAGCGGATGAGAACTGACCAGGACGTGGAAAAAGCATCCAAATCAGGCTATCCGCCTGTGTTCAGTCGAAATTACCGAAATTCCCCTACGGACGCCTCGTGGCCCTGAAAAACACATCAGAGGCCCCTTTTTACTGCAACGCACGGACGAAACCCATGCAAGCACGGGGCGATGAGGGTGGTCGAGCTACCGTCCGCAACGCACTCTTAGCTCGCCGCTTCCGAGCTGCCAGTTACGAACTTGCGATCTCTTTGGAGCGGGCGTGCTGTATGCACAACTCAACGGCCGCTCACCCTCAATGAAACATTTGTTCCGCAAGAATCCAATGGGTGCGATCATCCCAGCACTAATGCACCGGATCCAATCAGAAATGCGCAATTAGGCGTGCTTGGGCGAGAGTAGTACTAGGATGGGTGACCCCTGGGAAGTCCTCGTGTTGCACCCCTTTTTCGTCAATTTTTTCTTTCTTAAAAGCACCGGTCTTTCTCGTTTCATTTGCTGCGGCCGTCGGATGGGAACTGACCGGGACGAGGAAAAAGCTTTAAAATCAGGCCTTCCGCCCTTGTTCACTCGAAATTACCGAAATTCCTCCACGGACGCCTCCTCGCACTGAAAACCACATTAGAGGCCCCTTTTTACTGCAACACACGGACGAAACCCAATGCTCGCACGGGGCGATGAAGGCGGTCGAGCTACCGTCTGTAACGAACTCTTAGCTCGCTGCTTCTGAGCTGTCAGTTACGAACCTGCGAAATCTTTAGATTTGGCGCGATCTACGAGCGACTCGGCAGCCGCGTGCACTCTATAAAAGATTTGTTCCGCCAAATTCTAATGGGTGCGATCATCCCAGCATTAATGCACCGGATCCCATCAGAACTGCGCAGTTAAGCGTGCTTGGGCGAGAGTAGCACTAGAATGGGTGGCCTCCTGGGAAGTCGTCGTGTTGCACCGCCTTTTCGTTGTTTTTTTCTTCCTTAAAAGCGCCGATCTTTCTCGTTTCATCTGCTGCGGCCGTCGGGTGGGAACTGACCAGGACGAGGAAAAAGCATCCAAGTCAGGCCTTCCGCCCATGTTCACTTGAAATTACCGAAATTCCCCTACGGACGCGTCGAGGCCCTGAAAACCACATCAGAGGTCGTTTTTTAATACAACACACGGACGAAACCCCATGCATGCCGGCGTGCTTTATGCGCAACTCAGCAGCCGCGTACCCTCAATGAAACATTTGTTCCGCAAGAATTCGATGGGTGCGATCATACTAGCACTAGTGCACCGGATCCCATCAGAACTCCGCAGTTAAGCGTGCTTGGGCGAGAGTAGTAGTGGGATGGGTGACCTCCTGGGAAGTCCACGTGTTGCGCCCCTTTTTCGTTGTTTTTTCTTTCTCAAAACCACCGATCTTTCTCGTTTCATTTGCTGCGGCCGCCGGATGAGGACTGACCAGGATGAGGAAAAAGCTTCCAAATTAGGCCTTCCGTCCTTGTTCAATCGAAATTACCGAAATTCCTTTACGGACGCCGCTTGGCACTGAAAACCACATTAGAGGCCCCTTTTTACTGCAACACACGGACGAAACCACGTGCTCGCACGGGGCGATGAAGGCGGTCGAGCTACCGTCCGTAACGAACTCTTAGCTCGCCGCTTCCGAGCTGTCAGATGCCAACTCGCGAACTCTTTAGACTTGGCGCGATGTATGAGCGGCTCGGCAGGCGCGTGCACTCTATAAAAGATTTGTTCCGCCAGATTCTAATGGTTGCGATCATCCCAGCATTAATGCACCGGATCCCATCAGAACTGCGCAGTTAAGCGTGCTTGGGCGAGAGTAGTACTAGGATGGGTGGCCTCCTGGGAAGTCCTCGTGTTGCACCCCCTTTTCGTTGTTTCTTTCTTCCTTAAAAGCGCCGATCTTTCTCGTCTCATCTGCTGCGGCCGTCAGATTAGAACTGACCAGGACGAGGAAAAAGCATCCAAGTCAGGCCTTCCGCCCATGTTCACTTGAAATTACCGAAATTCCCCTACAGACGCGTCCAGGCCCTGAAAACCACATCAGAGGTCGTTTTTTAATACAACACACAGACGAAACCCCATGCATTCACGGGGCGATGAGGGTGGTCGAGCTACCGTCCTTAACGCACTCTTAGCTCGCCGCTTCCGAGCTGCCAGTTACGAACTTGCGATCTCTTTGGAGATGGCGTGCTGTATGCACAACTCAACGGCCGCTCACCCTCAATGAAACATTTGTTCCGCAAGAATCCAATGGGTGTGATCATCCCAGCACTAATGCACCGGATCCCATCAGAAAGCGGTGCTTGGGCTTCGGAGCTAGTACTAGGTGACTTGAGGGTGTGACCCCCCTGGGCAAGTCCTCGTGCTGTTTTGGGGGGGGGGGGGGGGGTGGTTTTACACGCCTTTTTCGTTTATTTTTTTCTTTCTTAAAAGCACCTGTTTCCGTTTCATTTGCTGCGGCCGTCGGATGGGAATGACGGAGACGAGGAAAAAAGCTTTCAAATCAGGCTTCCGCCCTGTGTTCACTCGAAATTAACCGAAATTCCTCCACGGACGCCTCATTTACCACCCCCCCGAGAAAACAGCTAACATATAGAGGCCCCTTTTTACTGCAACACACGGACGAAACCCAATGCTCGCACGGGGCGATGAAGGCGGTCGAGGTACCGTCCGTAACGCACTCTTAGCTCGCCGCTTCCGAGCTGTCAGTTTCGAACTTGCGAAGTCTTTAGATTTGGCGCGACCTATGAGCGACTCGGCAGCCGCGTACACTCTATAAAACACTTGTTCCGCCAGATTCCGATGGGTGCGATCATACCAGCACTGATGCACCGGATCCCATCAGAACTCCGCAGTTAAGCGTGCTTGGGCGGGAGTAGTGCTAGGATGGGTGACCTCCTGGGAAGTCCTCGTGTTGCAACCCTTTTTCGTTGTTTTTTTCTTTCTTAGAAGCGCCGATCTTTCTCGTTTCATTTGCTGTGGCCAGCGGATAAGAACTGACCAGGATGTGGAAAACGCATCCAAATCAGGCCATCTGCCTATGTTCAGTCGAAATTACCGAAATTCCCCTACGGACGCCTCGTGGCCTTGAAAAACACATAAGAGGCCCCTTTTTACTGCAACGCACTTACGAAACCCCATGCATGCACGGGGCGATGAAGGTGGTCGAGCTACCGTCCGTAACGCACGCTTAGCTCGCCTCTTCCGAGTTGTCAGTTACGAACTTGCGACCTCTTTGGAGCGGGCGTGCTTTTTGGGCAACTCAGCGGCCGCGTACCCTCAAGGAAACATTTGTTAGGCAAGAATTCGATGGGTGCGATCATACCAGCACTAATGCACCGGATCCCATCAGAACTCCGCAGTTAAGCGTGCTTGGGTGAGAGTAGTACTGGGATGGGTGACCTCCTGGGAAGTCCTCGTGTTGCACCCCTTTTTCGTTGTTTTTTCTTTCTCAAAACCACCGATCTTTCTCGTTTCATTTGCTGCGGCCGCAGGATGAGGACTGACGAGGGCGAGGAAAAAGCTTCCAAATCAGGCCTTCCGTCCTTGTTCAATCGAAATTACCGAAATTCCTTTACGGACGCCGCTTGGCACTGAAAACCACATTAGAGGCCCCTTTTTACTGCAACACACGGACGAAACCCAACGCTCGCACGGGGCGATGAAGGCGGTCGAGCTGCCGTCCGTAACGAACACTTAGCTCGCCGCTTCCGAGCTGTTAGTTACGAACTTGCGAACTCTTTAGATTTGGCGCGATGTATAAGCGACTCGGCAGGCGCGTGCACTCTATAAAAGATTTGTTCCGCCAGATTCTAATGGGTGCGATCATCCCAACATTAATGCACCGGATCCCATCAGAACTGCGCAGTTAAGCGTGCTTGGGCGAGAGTAGTACTAGGATGGGCCACCTCCTGGGAAGTCCTCGTGTTGCAACCCCTTTTCGTTGTTTTTTTCTTCCTTAAAAGCGCCGATCTTTCTCGTTTCATCTGCTGCGGCCGTCGGATGACAACTGACCAGGACGAGGAAAAAGCATCCAAGTCAGGCCTTCCGCCCAGGTTCACTTGAAATTACCGAAAGTCCCCTACGGACGCGTCCAGGCCCTGAAAACCACATCAGAGGTCGTTTTTAATACAACACACGGACGAAACCCCGTGCATGCACGGGGCGATGAGGGTGGTCGAGCTACCGTCCGTAACGCACTCTTAGCTCGCCGCTTCCGAGCTGCCAGTTACGAACTTGCGATCTCTTTGGAGCAGGCGTGCTGTATGCACAACTCAACGGCCGCTCACCCTCAATGAAACATTTGTTCCGCAAGAATCCAATGGGTGTGATCATTCCAGCACTAATGCACCGGATCCCATCAGAAAGCGTGCTTGGGCGAGAGTAGTACTGGGATGGGTGACCCCCTGGGAAGTCCTCGTGTTGCACCCCTTTTTCGTTATTTTTTTCTTTCTTAAAAGCACCGGTCTTTCTCGTTTCGTTTGCTGCGGCCGTCGGATGGGAACTGACCGGGGCGAGGAAAAAGCCTTCAAATCAGGCCTTCCGCCCTTGTTCACTCGAAATTACCGAAATTCCTCCACGGACGCCTCCTGGCACTGAAAACCACATTAAAGGCCCCTTTTTACTGCAACACACGGACGAAACCCAATGCTCGCACGGGGCGATGAAGGCGGTCGAGATACCGTCCGTAACGCACTCTTAGCTCGCCGCTTCCGAGCTGTCAGTTACGAACTTGCGAACTCTGAGATTTGGCGCGGATGTATGAGCGACCTCGGCAGGCGCGCTGCACGCTATAAAAGATTTGTTCGCCAGGCTCTAATGGGTAGCAGCTCATACCACAGCACTGATGCACCGGATCCAATCATAACTGCGCAGTTAAGCGTGCTTGGGCGAGAGTAGTACTAGGATGGGTGACCTCCTGGGAAGTCCTCGTGGTGCACCCCCTTTTCGTTGTTTTTTTCTTCCTTAAAAGCGCCGATCTTTCTCGTTTCATCTGCTGCGGCCGTCGGATGAGAACTAACCAGGACGAGGAAAAAGCATCCAAGTCAGGCCTTCCGCCCATGTTCACTTGAAATTACCGAAATTCCCCTACGGACGCGTCCAGGCCCTGAAAACCACATCAGAGGTAGTTTTTTAATACAACACACGGACGAAACCCCATGCATGCACGGGGCGATGAGGGTGGTCGAGCTACCGTCCGTAACGCACTCTTAGCTCGCCGCTTCCGAGCTGCCAGTTACGAATTTGCGATCTCTTTGGAGCTGGCGTGCTGTATGCACAACTCAACGGCCGCTCACCCTCAATGAAACATTTGTTCCGCAAGAATCCAATGGGTGCGATTATCCCAGCACTAATGCACCGGATCCCATCAGAAATGCGCAATTAAGCGTGCTTGGGCGAGAGTAGTACTAGGATGTTTGACCCCCTGGAAAGTCCTCGTGTTGCACCCCTTTTTCGTTATTTTTTTCTTTCTTAAAAGCACCGGTCTTTCTCGTTTCATTTGCTGCGGCCGTCGGATGGGAACTGACCGGGGCGAGGAAAAAGCTTTCAAATCAGACCTTCCGCTCTTGTTCACTCGAAATTACCGAAATTCGTCCACGGACGCCTCCTGGCACTGAAAACCACATTAGAGGCCCCTTTTTACTGCAACACACGGACGAAACCCAATGCTCGCGCGGGGCGATGAAGGCGGTCGAGCTACCATCCGTACGAACTCTAAGCTCGCCGCTTCCGAGCTGTCAGTTACGAACTTGCGTACTCTTCAGATTTGGCGCGATGTATGAGCGACTCGGCAGCCGCGTGCACTCTATTAAAGACTTGTTCCGCCAGATTCCGATGGGTGCGATCATCCCAGCACTGATGCACCGGATCCCATCAGAACTACGCAGTTAAGCGTGCTTGGGCGAGAGTAGTACTAGGATGGGTGACCTCCTGGGAAGTCCTCGTGTTGCACCCCCTTTTCGTTGTTTTTTTCTTCCCTAAAAGCGCCGATCTTTCTCGTTTCATCTGCTGCGGCCGTCGGATGAGAACTGACCAGGATGAGGAAAAAGCATCCAAGTCAGGCCTTCCGCCCATGTTCACTTGAAATTATCGAAATTCCCCTACGGACGCGTCCAGGCCCTGAAAACCACATCAGAGGTCGTTTTTTAATACAACACACGGACAAAACCCCATGCATGCACGGGGCGATGAGGGTGGTCGAGCTACCGTCCGTAAAGCACTCTTAGCTCGCCGCTTCCGGGCTGCCAGTTACGAACTTGCGATCTTTTCGGAGCTGGCGTGCTGTGTGCACAACTCAACGGCCGCTCACCCTCAATGAAACATTTGTTCCGCAAGAATCCAATGGGTGCGATCATCCCAGCACTAATGCAACGGATCCCATCAGAAATGCGCAATTAAGCGTGCCTGGGCGAGAGTAGTACTAGGATGGGTGACCCCCTGGGAAGTCCTCGTGTTGCACCCCTTTTTCGTTATTTTTTTCTTTCTTTAAAGCACCGGTCTTTCTCGCTTCATTTGCTGCGGGCGTCGGATGGGAACTGACCAGGGCGAGGAAAAAGCTTTCAAATCAGGCCTTCCGCTCTTGTTCACTCGAAATTACCGAAATTCCTCCACGGACGCCGCCTGGCACTGTAAACCACATTAGAGGCCCCTTTTTACTGCAACACACGGACGAAACCCAATGCTCGCACGGGGCGATGAAGGCGGGCGAGCTACAGTCCGTAACGCACTCTTAGCTCGCCGCTTCCGAGCTGTCAGTTACGAACTTGCGAACTCTTTAGATTTGGCGCGATCTATGAGCGACTCGGCAGCCACGTACACTCTATAAAAGACTTGTTCCGCCATATTCCGGTGGGTGCGATCATACCAGCACTGATGCACCGGATCCCATCAGAACTCCGCAGTTAAGCGTGCTTGGGCGGGAGTAGTGCTAGGATGGGTGACCTCCTGGGAAGTCCTCGTGTTGCACCCCTTTTTCGTTGTTTTTTTCTTTCTTAGAAGCGCTGATCTTTCTCATTTCATTTGCTACGGCCAGCGGATCAGAACTGACCCGGACGTGGAAAAAGCATCCAAATCAGGCCATCCGCCTATGTTCAGTCGAAATTACCGAAATTCCCCTACGGACGCCTCGCGGCCCTGAAAAATACATCAGAGGCCCCTTTTTACTGCAACGCATGGACGAAACCCCATGCATGCACGGGGCGATGAAGGTGGTCGAGCTACCGTCCGTAACGCACGCTTAGCTCGCCTCTTCCGAGCTGTCAGTTACGAACTTGCGACTTCTTTGGAGCTGGCGTGCTGTATGCGCGACTCTGCGGCCGCGTACCCTCAATGAAACATTTGTTCCGCAAGAATTCGTTGAGGCGCGGCCGATCATACCGGCACTAATGCACCGGATCCCATCAGAACTCCGCAGTTAAGCGTGCTTGGGCGAGAGTAGTACTGGGATGGGTGCCCTCCTGGGAAGTCCTCGTGTTGCACCCCTTTTTCGTTGTTTTTTCTTTCTCAAAACCAACGATCTTTCTCGTTTCATTTGCTGCGGCCGCCGGATGAGGACTGACCAGGACGAGGAAAAAGCTTCCAAATCAGGCATTCCGTCCTTGTTCAATCGAAATTACCGAAATTTCTTTACGGACGCTGCCTGGCACTGAAAACCACATTAGAGGCCCCCTTTTACTGCAACACACGGACGAAACCCAATGCTCGCACGGGGCAATGAAGGCGGTCGAGCGACCGTCCGTAACGAACTCTTAGCTCGCTAATTCCGAGCTGTCAGTTACGAACTTGCGAACTCTTTCGATTTGGCGCGATGTATGAGCGACTCGGCAGCCGCGTGCACTCTATAAAAGATTTGTTCCGCCAGATTCTAATGGGTGCCATCATCCTAGCATTAATGCACCGGATCCCATCAGAACTGCGCAGTTAAGCGTGCTGGGGCGAGAGTCGTACTAGGATAGGTGACCTCCTGGGAAGTCCTCGTGTTGCGCCCCCTTTTCGTTGTTTTTTCTTCCTTAAAAGCGCCTATCTTTCTCGTTTCATCTGCTGCGGCCGTCGGATGAGAACTGACCAGGACGAGGAAAAAGCATCCAAGTAAGGCCTTCCGCCCATGTTCACTTGAAATTACCGAAATTCCCCTACGGACGCGTCCGGGCCCTGAAAACCACATGAGACGTCGTTTTTTAATACCACACACGGACGAAACCCCATGCATGCATGGGGCGATGAGGGTGGTCGAGCTACCGTCCGTAACGCACTCTTAGCTCGCCGCTTCCGAGCTGCCAGTTACGAACTTGCTATCTCTTTGGAGCTGGCGTGCTGTATGCACAACTCAACGGCCGCTCACCCTCAATGAAACATTTGTTCCGCAAGAATCCAATGGGTGCGATCATCCCAGCACTAATGCAGCGAATCCCATCAGAAATGCGCAATTAAGCGTGCTTGGGCGAGAGTAGTACTAGGATGGGTGACCCCCTGGGAAGTCCTCGTGTTTCACCCCTTTTTCGTTATTTTTTTCTTTCTTAAAAGCACCGGTCTTTCTCGTTTCATTTGCTGCGGCCGTCGGATGGGAACTGACCGGGCCGAGGAAAAAGCTTTCAAATCAGGCCTTCCGCCCTTGTTCACTCGAAATTACCGAAATTCCACCACGGACGCCTCCTGGCACTAAAAACCACATTAGAGGCCCCTTTTTACTGCAACATACGGACGAAACCCAATGCTCGCACGGGGCGATGAAGGCGGTCGAGCTACCGTCCGTAACGCACTCTTAGCTCGCCGCCTCCGAGCTGTCAGTTACGAACTTGCGAACTCTTTAGATTTGGCGCGATCTATGAGCGACTCGGCAGCCGCGTACACTCTATAAAAGACTTGTTCCGCCCGATTCCGATGGGTGCAATCATACCAGCACTGATGCACCGGATCCCATCAGAACTCCGCAGTTAAGCGTGCTTGGGCGAGAGTAGTACTGGGATGGGTGACCTCCGGGGAAGTCCTCGTGTTGCACCCCTTTTTCGTTGTTTTTTCTTTCTTAGAAGCGCCGATCTTTCTCGTTTCATTTGCTGCGGCCAGCGGATGAGAACTGACCAGGACGTGGAAAAAGCATCCAAATCAGGCCATCGCCTATGTTCAGTCGGAATTACCGAAACTCCCTTACGGACGCCTCGTGGCCCTGAAAAACACATCAGAGGCCCCTTTTTACTACAACGCACGGACGAAACCCCATGCACGGGGCGATGAAGGTGGTCGAGCTTGCCTCTTCCGAGTTGTCAGTTACGAACTTGCGACCTCTTTGGAGCCGGCGTGCTTTATGCACAACTCAGCGGCCGCGTACCCTCAATGAAACATTTGTTCCGCAAGAATTCGATGGGTGCGATCATACCAGCACCAATGCACCGGATCCCATCAGAACTCCGCAGTTAAGCGTGCTTGGGCGAGAGTAGTACTGGGATTGGTGACCTCCTGGGAAGTCCTCGTGTTGCACCCCTTTTTCGTTGTTTTTTCTTTCTCAAAACCACCGATCTTTCTCGTTTCATTTGCTGCGGCCGCCGGACGAGGACTGACCAGGACGAGGAAAAAGCTTCCAAATCAGGCCTTCCATCCTTGTTCAATCGAAATTACCGAAATTCCTTTATGGACGCCGCCTGGCACTGAAAACCACAATTGAGGCTCCTTTTTACTGCATCACACCGGACGAAAACCGGTGACTCGCACGGGGCGATGAAAGGCCGGTCGAGCTACCGTCCGTAACGAAAACTCTTAGCTGGTCCTTCCGAGCGTCAGTACGAACTTACGAAACTCTTTTGATGCTGGCGTGCTGTATGCACAACCAACGGCCCCTCACCCCAATGAAACATTTGTTCCGCAAGATCCAATGGGTGCGATCATACCAGCACTAATGCACCGGATCCCATCAGAACTCCGCAGTTAAGCGTGCTTGGGCGAGAGTAGTACTGGGATGGGTGACCCCCCGGGAAGTCCTCGTGTTGCACCCCTTTTTCGTTATTTTTTTCTTTCTTAAAAGCACCGGTCTTTCTCGTTTCATTTGCTGCGGCAGTCGGATGGGAACTGACCGGGACGAGGAAAAAGCTTTCAAATCAGGCCTTCCGCCCTTGTTCACTCGAAATTACCGAAATTCCTCCACGGACTCCTGGGAAGTCCTCGTGTTGCACCCCTTTTTCGCTGTTTTTTTCTTTCTTAGAAGCGCCGATCGTTCTCGTTTCATTTGCTGTGGCCAACGGATTAGAACTGACCAGGACGTGGAAAAAGCATCCAAATCAGGCCATCCGCCTATGTTCAATCGAATTACCGAAATTCCTTCACGGACGCCGCCTGGCATTGAAAACCACATTAGAGGCCCCTTTTTACTGCAACACACGGACGAAACGCAATGCTCGCACGGGGCGATGAAGGCGATCGAGCTACCGCCCGTAACGCACTCTTAGCTCGCCGCTTCCGAGCTGTCAGTTACGACCTTGCGAACTCTTTAGATTTGGCGCGATCTATGAGCGACTCGGCAGCCGCGTACACTCTATAAAAGACTTGTTCTGCCAGATTCCGATGGTTGCGATCATACCGGCACTGATGCACCGGATCCCATCAGAACTTCGCAGTTAAGCGTGCTTGGGCGAGAGTAGTGCTAGGATGGGTGACCTCCTGGGAAGTCCTCGTGTTGCACCCCTTTTTCGTTGTTTTTTTCTTTCTTAGAAGCGCCGATCTTTCTCGTTTCATTTGCTGGGGCCAGCGGATAGAAACTTACTGGGACGTGGAAAAAGCACCAAATCCAGGCCATCCGCCTATGTTTCAGTGAAATTACAGAATTCCACTACGTACGGCCTCGTGGCCCTGGAAAACACATCAGAGGCCCCTTTTTACTGCAACGCACGGACGAAACCCCATGCATGCACGGGGCGATGAAGGTGGTCGAGCTACCGTCCGTAACGCACTCTTAGCTGGCCGCTTCCGAGCCGCCAGTTACGAACTTTCGATCTCTTTGGCGCGATGTATGAGTGACTCGGCAGTCGCGTGCACTCTATAAAAGATTTGTTCCGCCAGATTCTGACGGGTGCGATCATCCCAGCATTAATGCACCGGATCCCATCAGAACTGCGCAGTTAGGCGTGCTTGGGCGAGAGTAGTACTAGGATGGGTGACCTCTTGGGAAGTCCTCGTGTTGCACCCCCTTTTCGTTGTTTTTTTCTTCCTTAAAAGCGCCGATCTTTCTCGTTTCATCTGCTGCGGCCGTTGGATGAGAACTGACCAGGACGAGGAAAAAGCATCCAAGTCAGGCCTTCCGCCCATGTTCGCTTGAAATTACCGAAATTCCCCTACGGACGCGTCTAGGCCCTGAAAATCACATCAGAGGTCGTTTTTTAATACAACACTCGGACGAAACCCCATGCATGCACGGGGCGATGAGGGTGGTCGAGCTACCGTCCGTAACGCACTCTTAGCTGGCCGCTTCCGATCTGCCAGTTACGAACTTGCGATCTCTTTGGAGCTGGCGTGTTGTATGCACAACTCAACGGCCGCTCACCCTCAATGAAACCTTTGTTCCGCAAGAATCCAATGGGTGCGATCAGCCCAGCACTAATGCACCGAATCCCATCAGAAATGCGCAATTAAGCGTGCTTGGGCGAGAGTAGTACCAGGATAGGTGACCCCCTGGGAAGTCCTCGTGTTGCACCCCTTTTTCGTTACTTTTTTCTTTCTTAAAAGCACCGGTCCTTCTCGTTTCATTTGCTGCGGCCGTCGGATGGGAACTGACCGGGACGAGGAAAAAGCTTTCAAATCAGGCCTTCCGCCCTTGTTCATTCGAAATTACCGAAATTCCTCCACGGACGCCTCGTGGCACTGAAAACCCCATTAAAGGCCCCTTTTTACTGCAACACACGGACGAAACCCAATGCTCGCACGGGGCGATGAAGGCGGTCGACCTACCGTCCGTAACGCACTCTTAGCTCGCCGCTTTCGAGCTGTCAGTTACGAACTCGCGAACTCTTTAGATTTGGCGCGATCTTTGAGCGACTCGGCAGCACCGTACACTCTATAAAAGACTTGTTCCGCCAGATTCCGATGGGTGCGATCATACCAGCACTGATGCACCGGATCCCATCAGAACTCCGCAGTTAAGCGTGCTTGGGCGAGAGTAGTGCTAGGATGGGTGAACTCCTGGGAAGTCCTCGTGTTGCACCCCTTTTTCGTTGTTTTTTCTCCTAGA
>JAKOGI010004242.1:0-30648 GCA_029747015.1 Carnegiea gigantea
ATATATATATATATATATATATATATATATATATAAATGTGCATATATATTTTTTTTTGCAAATATCCGGTATAGCATTACGAAACAAAACTGTTATGTACACACAGGGGGTCCCCCCCTTACTGCTTAACAGATCACTTTACTATTTTGTCTATACATTTTGTATACTTTCCTATAATGCTATTCAGAGTGGGAGTTATCTATATGATATGTTCTTTGGTCAGGTTGCTTTCGGTCTGTGCATGGATCATGTGACTAGAGAGGAGCTTCTCATGTCTTGCTCTCCATATGCTATAAATGGTTGTTGTTACTATGGCATATGTGACCTGCCTCTCCCCCTTTGACATTTTTAGCTTTGTAAGGCCTTCTTTAGTAGGTGTCCACTTTTAGTTGCCACCACCCCCTATAGTCTTCGAGAAATCCTTCACCCATTCACATTGAAAGAACAAATGGTCCATGTCCTCTTCTGCTGAGTTGCACAGAGTACAGATTTGGTCTGTAAAGTTACTTGTGAATCTTGCCAGTCTACTTTTGGCTGGGAGTCTTTGATTCATGAACATCCACATAATAAATGCATGCCTGGGAGTCACTGCCCTGGCCCAGATTACCCTGCTCTAGTCCTTGGGTTCGAGCCCCCCCAGGAGCCAGTAATAGCCATTTCTGATTGTGTAAGCAGGTTTGTCTTGCTATACCCAGGATGCTTTCTGGTTTACGCCTTGCTTAAATAGCTCCTTATTCTTCACAACCTTTTTCCAATACGAGCTGCAATCAGAGGGGGCATGGTAGTCCCACTAGTCTTGCTGTTTAGGTACTTCCCATGAACCCATTTAACCCATAGCATGTCCTTCTTGAGTGCAATACACCATACCAGCTTGCCTATACAAGCTTTGTTTCATGCAGCTAGGTTCTTTAGACCTAATCCACCATACTTTTTAGGTGTGCAAACTATGCTCCATGAGATGGATGGTGGCCTTTTGTACTCTACAGATCCCCTCAAAGATAATTCCTACATATCTGATAGACTTTATCAAGGACTTCTTATAGCATGATGAAAATGGAAGCCCAGAAACCAACCATACCAAAGATTACAGTGTTGATAAGCTATGCTCTTCCTGCAAAGTATAGATTTCTTGTTGATCATTGCTTAATCTTGCCTGTTATCTTCTCCACCAAGGTATAACACTCAAACTTGCTTAGCTTGTGGGCAGTGATGGGGACTCCAAGATATCTTATAGGCAAAGTCCCCTCCTTATACCCTGTAAGATCAAGACATTGTTGTCCTGGTTAGCCTTCAGTCCTATCACTTGGTAGAATTCCTCAAGAGTGCTTTTAATAATTTGCACAGTTGGTACATGGGCCTTATTAAAGATGATTACATCATCTGCAAACATCAAATGATTCAATTTGCTCTGTCTGCATGTGGGGTGGAACTTAAGTTGAGGATGTTCTCCTGCTATCTTAATGAGTCTTATAAAATATTCCATGGATAAGACAAACAGCAGTGGGGACAAATGGTCCCCTTGCTTTAGTCGTCTCCCCCCATCAAATACCTCTCCTTGCTACCCATTGACATTCACTGCGCGCCACAATCCTAGTGATAAATTGTTTAGGGAATTTTAGATGATATAGCAACTCTTTCAAGAATTTCCAATGAACAGAATCAAATGCCTTTTGAAGATCAATTTTCATAATGCAGCTGGGGGAGATCCCTTTCCTTGAATACCCCCGGCAATATCCTGATAGATGAGGATGTTGAAAAGCAGTTCCCTTCCCTTTACAAAGGCCCCTTGATATTGATGTATTAGGTGTGGTAGCACCTCCTTTAGCCTTATACAGTGAAGTTTAGCCATGCATTTGTATATTACATTACAATAGGATATTGGCCTAAACTCCTTGGCTTTTATGGGGTTAGGGACTTTTGGGATCCAGACCAATTTGGTTTCCCCTTTGAAACTTGGCATTTGTCCTATCTGAAAGAAGTGTTTAATGAACCATCTAACCAGCTCCCTTGTACATGCCAAGTGTTTTTGAAAAAGCCACTGCTGAAGCCATCTAGCCCTGGGGATTTGGTGTTTGGTATAGAGAACATCACTGACTTGATTTCTTAGTCTGTGAAAGGTTTACAAAGATTCATCTGTTGCTTAACTGTCAAAGTTTTCCCTTTGGCAATAACATTGGGGTCAATTTATTGCTTTATAGTGAGTTAGTTCCACAAGAGGCCTTTATAGTATTGATGCATAACCTCTTTGACCTCTGCAAACCTTTGGCTTGTTTGTCCTTGATCATCCTAAACAAAGTGAATATAAGTGGCAATTTTCCTTTACTTGATTTTGTCAAAAAAGTATCTTGTACAGTCATCACCATAGCTAATCCACTCAACTTTACTTTGTTGCCTAATGATGTCAATCACTGAAGATAAAATATGTACATAGTGTGCCCTTGTCATGTCTGCTTTTTGTCTCCATTCATGATCCTCAAGGTGCTATGAAAACATTAACTGGACACCCTCCAAGTCTGCCCTGGCTTTGCATAGCTGTGTTCTTAAGTCTGCAAATTTATTCTTATTTAGCTTCTGGAGTGCTGTTCTTGCCTTCTTCAAAAACCCATTCAGATTAGTAATAGGGTTTTTGTGACTGAGCTGATAGTAAATTGATGTTATCAGTGGTAAAAACTCAGGGTCCCTTACCCACATGGCACAGAATTGAAAAGTAGGTCTTGGTTTGGGACACCATGGAAAATCTATCACCAATGCATTATGGTCTGACAGGGTATTTGCCATGTAGATTACTTGACAAAAATCAAAGGGAGAGTACCAATATGCATTCACAAAAGCCCTATCTATTCTTGTCTAAATGGTTTTGTTTGTCCAAGTATAGTAGAGGCCAATGCTTCTCACCTCTTGTAGCTCACATTCTGTGATGCAGTCATCAAAACTTTACACCTCATGAAGCTCTACCTCTGTCCCACCCATTCTATCTCCTGCATATATCACAGCATTAAAGTCCCCTAAAATACACCAAGCCTCTTTCATATCTTTAGCAATTTGCTTTAAGACATCCCATAAATTCCTCATTGGCATCTCTTGATTAGCACCATAAATAAATGTGATGTAAAAACATTTCATGGTGTTTGGTCTGAATTGCCTTGCAATGAATAAACTGGTTATCTTGAGAAAGAATATTTACAGTATATCTACTTAGCTTCCAGGCAATCCAAATCCTCCCTCTAATGTTGGGGGTGAAATTATGACGCCAGTTCCATCCCTGAAATATATTGTTGGCTAGCCTCTCTGCCTTTTCCTCCTTAACCTTAGTTTTCAAAAGTCCCACAAATCCAATCTGCTTCTCCTGCAGGAAGATTTTACATCTTCTTGCTTATTGTGCCAATTGAGGCCTCTTATATTCCAACTGCAGATTCTGTTCATGGGGGGATCCCCTCCTTCAGTACTGTGAGGTAAGATTTCAGGACATTCTGTTTCAGACAGGCTGTCAAATGCGTTTTAGACTGGTGTAGGTGCAAGCTGTCCCCTGTGTCCTAGAACAAGTGTTGTTGTCTTTCTCCTTATTGTAATAAAGCCTTCTACATTAGTGCTGGGTGGCATTGGGGCTATCTCTTGGGGTGCTGGTGTTGTAATTGGCCTCTATTCTTGTCTTGCTTGGGGTTTCTTCCTACATTCATCCCCATTATGTCCATACATTTTACAGTGACCACATTTGATTGGTTTCCATTCATACTACAACATGCCGGCCCATTTGAGACCGAAGCAATTTGGTCTCCAAAATAGAAAATTCGATCTCCATTTAATTTTGGAGACCGAACAGAGACCGAATTGTATCGGTCTCTAAATTGTTGGTACCAATTCAAATTTGGAGACCGAGTTTGAACAAAACAGTTTCCACTTGAGACCAAATCAGGCCGGTCTCTAACTAAGACCAAAAATTTTGGTCTCAATTACAGACCACAGTATTTAGTCTCTGACTGAGGCCAAAGCCAACCGGTCTCCATTTGAGACCAAGTTGTCAGTCTCTATTTGAGACCAAAATGGGCCGGTCTCCATTTGAGACCAAAATGGGCTGGTCTCTAGTGGAGACCGTTATGTTCAGTCTCAATTGGAGACCGGAATTTATTTTGGTATCAACTAGAGACCGAGTCCCCTTTTAAGCAAAATTGGAGACCGAACTCTAATTTCGGTCTCTAACCTGCACATAATGTTATTTGAACATACCACCTACATTTTACACATCATGCTATTTACATGTTTGGCCCACAATTGCCCCTAAATACAAAACATCGAGGTATGGGCTATAGCATCCGAAAATACACCAAAATTTCCACAATTTCACATTCATACATTACAATAACTACGTACAACAGTTCCATGTCAAACACTTTCAGCAACACTGCCCAAAATGGTTGTCCACCATACATGAAGTCCCAAAACCAATACTCCACATTCAAGTGTTGAAGTAATTATAAGTACGCACTCAACTAAGTTAAAGGCTACAACCATACATACCTACATCTATGAGGATGCTTGGGAGTTGTCTGCATGGGTGGGGTGGCCGAGGAGCGCTGAGAAGCTATCAAACTGAGCATTAAGCTCCAGCAGTCCAATTCTTTGGTCATCCAACTGCTTCTTTATAGCTTCCAACTCCTCCCTCGTACTGCTCAACTCCTCCCTAGTACTCCTCAACTCCTCCTCTGCCGAATGCAGTCGAGCTTAAGTCGTCTGCAGCTCATTCTGTGTCGTTTGTAATTGATCCTAGAGCTAGGTGGCTATCGGGGAGGAATATACCGATGCACTGCTACAGCTACTACGCCTAGACATGGTCTGTCTCTCAAATATGGTAGGACCCTCTCTTTCAAGTCTGTATATAATGCCCTTCTCACTCCAGCCACCACTAGCCTTGAAGAACAGGTGATCATCTGCTGCTGAACCGACTTGCACATCAGTTCCTGTTTTCAGTTGCTTATATTTGTCCTGCATCATCGGAATGAATAGAAAGAGTCAAACAAAATGGGGGGGTTGTGTGTGTGAGGGGGTTTGTGTGTGTAAATATATATATATTTTTATTTTTGAGAATAAATGGACAGAGTTCCGCCTAAAAGTTGACCATATCTCAGGCTTAAAGCCATAATTTATTCCCTGCAATAAATACAAATACATAAGACATTCGCACGCTCAACGGGCCACACACTTGGAGTACACCAAGTATACATATCAACGGACCACACATCTGGAGCATTAGGGTTTACATCCCAAAAATTCAAAAAACAGGATCCTAGTGCTTAGCTGCGTACATGTTCGATATATGTCAGTGATATGATAGATGTTTAAGGGGGATGATGAACACAAATGAATTTATCTATCAATACTTATGGAACTTAAATTAATATTGGTATCATGTACCTAAATCAATGGTAGTATACCAATGAACATATCATGTACCTAAATCAAATGGCCCCCCATCCACATAGATATATATACTAAAAGTACTAATAGTGTAATGTTCATTCATGTAGTACTTACTAAGGGAATTTATTTTCATTCATGTGAATAACTAAATCCCTTCTTCATTAGAATTACCTAGCAGAATTAATCGCAGAATTAAAAGCTTATGTATATATTTCGGTAATCTAACTTCAATCGGAAGTATTGCTATAGTACTTACATAAACACTCGATGCGTAAGCATCGCACCAAATCTGTTGACCATTCTCATCAACCTTTGAATGAGTGGTCGCAAATAATTCAACAACTGAAGGTCTTCTTCCCAATTGCTTTGTCTATCATATACATATATATCTGTTTACATTGGTAACCTTGAAAAGTTAAAACCACGAATTCCAGTGAAGTAGTTTAGATTTTTATACTTGTCTCTTGGCCCACATTGTTGCTGATATTGACCCCTGGCTGTGCCCAATCTTACCCTTCGGCCCCTCTGTCTTGTTCTTCCTGTTCTGCTCAGATTGCTTCTTGAATTCCTCATCAGTTTTCCTCTTGTTCTGCAATGATGCGTGAAGATTATCCGGTATCCATGGAATGATCTCCTCCGGAGGACCCCTCCCGGCCTTGTTCACTATATCTGTCACTCTTACACGTACCTTTTATTGCCATTCTCTCCAACTAATGCTTCATGCTTGGGATCCCATGTGAATCGTTGCTACACATAAAGTTCCAAAGAATAGAATAAAATTCAATTGCATTATGTTAGTTTCCAATAAAACTCATAAGTGGTCATAGGTGGTCATGTTAATTTGCAACAAAACTCATAATAAGTGGGCATGTTTTACACATATATAGACCTTTTTGTCGTAGATACACCAAAAAAAACCAAAAATATGATAGATAAGACACTCATTGGCTAAAAGATTACTTCCAGACCTTTCTATTGTATTTTGGCTTACTGAATCAAAATCAGTAACAAGAGGAAGTGGAAGAGATGATTATTTTTACTCTTAAAGGTTTTACTTTTTCGTCCAAAAAATAGGATCATTATTTATGTCGCACACACATTTCAGGCTTCTACCAACGAACATACCATATTGTAAAGCTTAAAAACTTTACCTTAAAACAATTCCACCAAAACTGCTTGAGATCCTCAGGGGCGTCCCCCCAACACGTGAAGGCGTCCTTGCAGTGAGTTCGAATGGTTTTGGAGATGGCCCCTACGACATCTCGATGCCCAAGCCTACTATAAAGCATTGCCCACAAGTAAAATGAAAAAGTAGTTCGCATCCGATTTGTGGATTTTCAAAGTTAACGACGCTTACCACATGTCGTTGTTAGGCACAAGTCGTACCCTTATCAATTGGGTGCTAGTGCCCTCCAACGGAAACACCAGAGGCTACGTCTGCTAGAACCATCCATGCATACCTACTTCTGTGCAACGTTAGGAAAATCAATTAGATAAGTGCATGCATTTAAATTTGAAAATACATTAGAGCAGCAAGCAAGACGCAAAGTGTCGTACTGGGTGATGGCTCTGCTAGAACCATCCATGCATACCTACTTCTGTGCAACGTTAGGAAAATCAATTAGATAAGTGCATGCATTTAAATTTGAAAATACATTAGAGCAGCAAGCAAGACGCAAAGTGTAACACCCCTAACTACCTTCCAGGGATGTCACACCGCCAGGATCCCCCGAGGGAGACCCCTAAGGCTCTTCTTCTATTAACTTTCTTCAAAATTTTACCAAACTTTAGTTTAGGTTAGGAAAACCTGGGACGAAACCGGCAGAGTTCTGTCTGTAATTACAACAATTCCAAAATTTACATTATGAAATTCAGGGTACCTGTGAACTTTTAAACCAAAATGCAAAATAACTAGGAGTACACGAGTCACACACTCGTGGTGGGGCTTAAGCCCTTTACAAACACTTATTACAAAAGATTTACATAGGTTCATACTGCCAGAGCCTTTGAGCCACTACATGACCAATGTACGCACTTTTGTAAAACAAAACATCACTTCAGATGGCTTCACAACTTCACATTATAGGCACATCAGCGGAAGCTACTAGCGGTCCATTCATTCTTCGCCTGGGGGAAAAAGGGGAGAGGAAATGGAGTGAGCCACCACATGCTCAGTGAGTGTTCCTCCACTCCTTAAAACAAAACCTTTTTCAAGCAATAATACCCATAATATCCACTTATCAAGCATTTAGCTAATACTAACATGGTATTAGGCAACATATTATAGGACACAGGTTGAGGAACATAAACATCAGACAAGTCACGACTTATGTATTCACTAGGCACATTTGAATGTCATTTCACGATTCACTAGCATGTCACATATTCTATTTGAAGCCACATTCATCATATTTAAGAACATTTTCTTTAAATCTGCAATGAAACTTTCTTTGAACATTTGAAAGCATTTCATAACCTTAAGGGTCTCAATCTTTTTGAAAGAGTTTACATTTCGCATTCGTCGTAAAACGACCCTTGTATGCATTTCATATTCATTCCATATGGCCTCTTTGGGCCCATAAAACATTCTTTTTCTTTAAAACATATAAAATGGCAAAGGCCAATTGCTTTTCTTATCTTGGTAGAAAATACTTCTGGCATAAGATCATTACAGGGTGCTGATTGGGTGAGAACTATTCTCGACCCCATAGTGAGACCTAACGCTCACGCTTAAGCTCTTACTCCCGGGATGGCTACATATAACATATCGGACCATTACATTAGCCCTCGTCAGGGCCTCTAGGGTTTATCCGGACTTATCCCCTAGGTTAGCATTACATCATATCATATTGTCCGCAGCACATCATCTTAGCCACTTAAAGCGTATCGGCCATAACGGCTAGTAATTTTCCGTTTCAAGCAATAAAATCATTCAACGTATAATTCCCATCTCCCTTTTGTTAAAAACGTTTTAGGGATTCCTCTCAAACACTATTTAAATAGCTAAAATAGGCCATAGCTCGTTACTAGACATGGCTATTATTTATTTAAAACACATGAAAAGTCATTTGCTAAAACATCACCCTTCCACACACATGTTACATTTTAAACATACAAGGAAAAGGGAAATACACATATCACATTTAAACACTTCGTAATCATTTCAACACAATGAGCCACACATGGCCTTGCAATCCACACGATTGCAGTAATTTCACAACCCAGTCTCCCTCCTCATTTGTACCGTACCACAAAACCTCGAACGCTCATAATTTTCTTCCTCAAACCACCCAACTACCAACTCGATTCATCGATTTATTAATCACATCATGTTATCATATTAGCTTATGTGAAAGAGAGGGGAGTTGAGGCCCTTACCTGAGCAACCAGCATCATTTAGCGAAGCGTTACAACAAGCTTGCATATAGCCACATTTATTCATAATTTGACAATACTTTATTCAGTAAATCAAACGTAATTCCATGCTAGACATAACGTTGCATTTCGAAGTAATTTCTCTGAGCATGAATGTACTAGAAAGAGTTCGAATTTATTTCGTTTACACACATGATACATTAGCTAGTCCAATTCGAATGGAAGCTAAACACGTTAAACTAACTTCGTTTTTAATCCCTTTTCATATATTAGCTAAATAACTTGAATCGATACTAAATATATCAAACTAACTTCGTTTCTAATTCCTTTTCAAACAATAACTCTTTAACTCGAATCGAAGGTAAATATGTTAAATTAACTTTGATTTTAATTCCGTTTTAAACAATAACTCATTAATTAGGCATAATTCATTTTAAAGTTATTTTGCAAGCATGAACTAACACGTATCGATTCGAAGAGTCATTCATTCCCTCGGAATTACATTTCAAGCCTATTTAAGTCGTTTTAGCATAACATGATTCGAGTTATTATCAAGCAGCGAGTTTGCACATGCATCAATTCAGGTATTATTGAAAATACGATTACAGCCTATAACAATTCCTGTGCATTTCTAAGTTGAAAATTTACTGATTCGAAACATGCATACTGACGGCAGTGAGCAGGGTCTGTGGATACGGTCTGGACGTGCATAAATAGGCTTGAAATTACCAGGCAGTACATTTTCAATCAATCCCTGACATTTCTAACTACTTAAGCTAACCTTAATCTAACATGCAACATCATTCTGCTGAAATCATACTTGAAAATGACAATAACAGCTTAGGAGAGGAGAATCACTCACCTGAAACTGCTTAATTACCCACTCAATTGGCAGTAATTCACACCCCAAATCCTTTTGAATTCGACCTTGGTTCAGCTATACCCAGAACCCGAAACCCTAGCTTCGATTTGGTCGCGGTTGGGGTTGTCTGGGGTCGAATTCGACCCCCAGATTTATAGAGGAGGTGGAGAGGGTCGTGGCTCGTCGGAATCCGGCACGTGGGGGGTGGTTTTCAGGCGTTAGATGCGTGGTTTGTGAGCTGGCTCGATCGTGTGACGTGGGGAAGGAAGACTGGCGGTGTTTGGGTGGCTGGCGACGCGTGGGTGAGGCCAGACGGCTCCTTCTCTCGCCGGCGACACGTGACGGCCGGCGGTGACGCCAGGCGGCGACCGGTGGCCCGAGAGAGAGAGAGAGCGAGAGCGTAGCAGAGAGAGAGAGCGAGGTGCGAGAGAGAGGAAGGGGAGGGGGTCGGGTTCTCCGCGACCTGATAACGTGCCCCCTTCCCTTTTTGTTTGTTTGTTTGTTTTGACTCAATTAACATCATTCAACTGAATCCCGATCCCGTACTTGCTAAAGGTTAGGCTAAACCCGAATCGAAATGACCCATAATCAACATTTCAGTTTAAACCCTGGGATTCAACCAAGTAAAACGAAAAATGATTTTAAAAACTCGGTTTAGCGTTGCTTTAATGAATTTATAAATAAGTAACGTCGATAATAATATTAATCAAATAACCGTTCTTCTTTTTTTTTTTTTTAAATTATCCGTTAAAAACTCACACAGTCGGTTTAATATTTTTGCCGAACGATGATTCAAATGCAACTGGTAAATTTAGCAACTGAAATAGTTAGTCAGCAATAGAATGAAAGCGTGGCCCTTACACTCTCCCCCCCTTAAAAGAATTTCATCTTCGAAATTTGCTCACCTGTTGAAAATAATGCGGGATATTTTTCACGCATTTCGCTTTCTAATTCCCAGGTTGCTTCTGCCACCTTATGATGTTTCCATAACACCTTCACATAGGGGATGCTCCTATTTCTGAGCTTCCTTTCTGTCCTTTCCAAAATCTAAATGGGCTCTTGCATGTAAGTAAGATTTTTCTTGACTTGTAAGGGCTCATATCGAATGACATGATTCGGATCTGAGACATACTTTCGAAGACTGGATACGTGAAATACATCGTGAATGCCTTGTAATGAGGGTGGTAAGGCCAGTTGGTGCGCAACCGATCCTACTTTCTGCAAGACTTCAAACGATCCAATGAACCGTGGGCTTAGTTTTCCCTTTTGTCCAAATCTTATGCTTCCTTTGAGTGGGGACACTTTTATAAATACATGGTCTCCAATCTCAAACTCCAGCGGCCTTCTCCTATTATCTGCGTAGCTCTTTTGTCTACTCTGTGCAGCTTGCAATCTCTTGCGGATTGTCTTGATTATTCCGATCGTTCGGTCGATTAATTCAACCTTGGATCGTTCCCTTTCCCCTATTTCATTCCAACAAACCGGAGTTCTACAACATCTACCGTATAACGCCTCGAAAGGAGCCATGCCTATACTGGCATGGTGACTATTATTGTACGCAAATTCAACCAGAGGCAGGTTATGATCCCAAGTTCCAGCAGAATCGAGGGCACAGGCTCTCAACATATCCTCCAGAGTTTGAATAGTTCTTTCAGATTGACCGTCCGTCTGAGGATGGAAGGCCGTACTTAATCGTAATTTTGTGCCCATTGCTCTTTGAAACCATGCCAGAAGCGAGATACAAACTTGGTATCGCGATCTGACACAATACTGAGTGGCACACCATGCAGTCTAACTATCTCCTTAATGTATAGGTTAGCTAGTTGCTCAGAGGTGAAAGTGGCCTTGATGGGCAAGAAGTGTGCAGCCTTGGTCAATCTGTCAACTATAACCCACACACCGTCATGCTGTTTGATGGTTTTTGGCATTCCAATCATGAAATCTATGGTGATGTGTTCCCATTTCCACTCAGGAATTGGCAAGGGTTGCAATAAACCTCCAGGTTTCTGATGCTCGGTTTTCACCTGTTGGCACGTAAGGCATCGAGCCACGTACTCTGCGATACCCCTTTTCATGCCATTCCACCAGTAATGGGTCTTCAAGTCATGATACATCTTCGTACTTCCAGGGTGTACAACAAGTGTGGAATTGTGCGCCTCCTTTGACAATTCCTTCTTGAGAGCTGTTATGTTCGGTACACACAGTTTATTCTCATTCCAAAGTACCTCATTTTGGATAGAAAATTCCTTATTCCTTCCTTCTTCCACGCCTTTCTTTGTCCTCATAAGTTCAGGGTTATCCTTCTGCTGTTGCTTGATCGTTTCGATCAATGGCGAAGAGACTTGAAGTGCTGCCAAGTAGCCTTGATTTCCTCGCAGCACTACCTCTAATTGTAGCATGTCGAGTTCCCTTAGGAGTCTCTTTTCTTGTGTAAGTAGATAGGCTACAGACCCCATGGATTTTCTACTTAGTGCGTCAGCCACCACGTTTGCTTTTCCAGGATGATATTTGATCTCCACATCATAATCCTTAAGGAGTTCTAGCCATCTTCTTTGTCTCATGTTTAACTCTTTTTGAGTAAAGATGTATTTCAAGCTCTTGTGGTCAGTGTATACTTCACACCTTACTCCATAGAGATAATGTCTCCAGATTTTTAAGGCAAATACCACCGCAGCCAATTCTAGGTCATGTGTTGGATAATTCTCTTCGTAGGGCTTCAATTGGCGAGAGGCATAAGCAATAACTCTGTCTTTCTGCATTAATACACAACCCAGTCCCTTCTTGGAGGCATCTCTGTAGATTACAAATCCTTCATTGCCTGCAGGTATTGCTAATATTGGTGCAGATACCAAACGTTTCTTTAGCTCCTAAAAGCTATCTTCACACTCCGGGGTCCATTCAAATTTAGTGGTCTTCCGAAGTAGTTTGGTAATAGGTAAGGCTAGTTTTGAAAATCCTTCTACAAACCTTCGATAGTAGCCAGCTATACCTAAGAAGCTTCGCACTTCGGAGACGTTTGTTGGTCTTGGCCAGTTTACAATGGCCTCTACCTTTGTCGGGTCCACCGAGATGCCATCTTTGGTCACTATGTGTCCCAAAAATTGCACCCTTTCTAACCAGAACTCACACTTTTTAAGTTTGGCATATAATTTGTGCTACTCTAGGGTTTTCAGCACCATTCGCAAGTGGTTTGATGCTCTTCCCTCTTCTTGGAGTATACCAGGATATCATCGATGAACACCACTACAAATTTATCTAGGAAGGGCCTAAGGACTCCGTTCATCAAGTCCATAAAGAAGGCAGGAGCATTCGTTAGTCCAAACGGTAACACCAAGAACTCGTAATGGCCATATCGAGTGTGAAAAGCGGTTTTAAGCACGTCCTCCTTCTTGATCTTCAATTGATGGTGCCCCGATCTCAAATCAATCTTCGAGAACACCGAAGCACCAGCCAATTGATCAAACAGGTCATCAATTCAGGAAGTGGGTATTTATTCTTGACCGTTACCTTATTTAGTTCTCGATAGTTGATACATAACCTCAAACTCCCATCTTTCTTCTTCACAAATAGTACTGGTGCTCCCCAGGGTGAAACACTAGGCTGAATTACCCCCTTATCTAGTAACTCTTGCAACTGACTTTTCAACTCTGTCAATTCCGCAGGTGCCATTCGATAAGGTGCCTTGGATATTGGGGCAGTTCCAGGTACTAGTTCAATGGTGAGTTCGATTTCTCTGTCGGGTGGTAGCCCCGGTACCTCTCAAAACACCTGTGGAAATTCCCTCGCTACCGGAATCTCTCTCAAGTCCAGCTCCTTTAGTTCTGTGACCTCAATTGCACACAAATAGCCCTGACATCCTTTCTTCAACATTTTGAATGCTTGCAGAGCAGATACCGTTGGGATGGTCACTTGGTGCCCACTTCCCTTAAAGGTTACTCTTTCTCCATCGGAGGCCAAGAAGGTAACCAGCTTTCTCTCGTAGTCAATAGTAACTTTATGTCTAGTTAACCAGTCCATCCCTAGAATAACGTCCCAACCTTGTATATCCCGTTGTACTAGGTCTGCAGGGAGAATTCTCCCTTCCAATTGAATAGCACAGTCCTTAAGAACAAGATCGGTATAGCAAGTAGACCCTAAGGGGGTAGTCACACATAATTGTAAATCCATCTCACTGGGCTTGCTAGCGAGTTTCTTTGTAAAAGTAGGATTTACAAAAGAATGCGTGGCACCCGAATCAAACAAAACATGAGCATAAAATAATGATTGATGGGGAGAGTACCTGAGACAGTGTTAATGGGGTCCTCAACCTCGTCTCTTTCTATGACAGGATTAGCCCCCGTGTTTGAACCTTGTGTGCTTCTTTGCCGGTTCCATGCCTTTTTTGGGCAATCAGCAATCTTATGGTCCGTAGCGCCGCATCCATAACATTCTCCTATGCCGTATCTACATAAGCCAGAGTGCAGGCGCCCACATTGGTTGCAGGGTCCTACAGTTTGCCCTGTTGCAACTTACTTGCCTTGACCCAGGTTTCTTGCGATGTTAAAGTCCCTGTATCTCTTGTTCCTCGGATCATTTGATCCACCTGGACCAAATTTTCTCTTGACTTGGCTCGATTGTCGGCTTTCAGCTTCGGTTTCCTCTATAACCCAGGCTATTTTCACCGCCCGTTGGTACATCTCTCGGAAGCTGGTGAAAACGTGGCCTGCTATCATCCGTTTAATCGGTCCTTTCAACCCTTGCTCAAAATGATCCATTTTCATTTCTTCTGTTGCGACCTGGTTAGGTGCAAAGCGGCTCAATTCATTAAACTTTGCCGCGTATTCAACCACACTCATTTGTCCTTGTTTCAGACGCAGGAATTCTTGCTCCTTTGCTCTCTTCATGTCTCGGGGGTAATACTGGGCATCCATTAGGGCCTTCAACTGTTCCCAAGTTAGAGCCGATTCCCCGGCACGGGGTTTCACCGTTCCCCACCAGAACTCAGCTTCCTTTTCGAACTGATGGGTGGCGAGGCGCACCTTGGAACCTTCAGGACAGTCCATTACTTCAAATAAGTTTTCCATTCGCCTCAACCATTCTTCGTACGCGAGAGGATCCGTCCCGCCCCCAAACTTGGGTGGCCTCAATTTATTGAATTGACAAATCATCTCTAAGGCAGTTGGCTCCGCCATCTGTTCCCTTCGTGGAGGCATTGGCTACACAGTCGTTTATGCAAAGTTGCTTAGTTTTTATTCATAAAAATAGATTATCAAAAGCATTTAAAAACATAGTACAACATTAGACAGAATGTATAGAGCTTTAAGTATTCGTGCGATCCTATTTTGGTCGCACGAACACTTCTCAAAAATGCGCTTTCACGAATCACGAAATATCAGGCATCACCCCTATTTATTCATTTTCGAATGCACATTACCTATGTTTTATTTAAATACAATGCACACATTGGCGACTCCAGGCTACACACAGCCCTAATTACCACCATAATTACCACCTGAGGGACCCTCCTCAGGGGATCATCTACCGCTGGATCATTCGAGCCCTCAGACTGAACTGGAGCTAGTAGGTCCCATAATACAAATGGTGGGGAGTACTCCACATCAAGTGCTCCATCCACCAGTTCTCTCATCCTCAGCAATGTGACTTGCCAGCCCCGGGGGTATTGTGTGCCGAAGGAATCTATTCAACGTGCCCACAGAGTGGCTACTCGCTTGTATCGTCTTGCCTGAGGGTTTTCTGTGAACAGAAGTCTCATTTGATGATGTTCAATCTGATTTCTCTCTACTATTGTGATTGGTAGTTGTTGGGTACCGGCAGGAGCAACCAAAGCCGTGTTGATCATTTGCATGGCAACATCGCTCCATCCCAAGGGGGTGCTTCTTAAGGAATCCACCCGTCCTTCTGCTAACATTAGGAAATCCACTAATCCCCTGAAAGTAAACGGAGTATAAGCTCCCCTGCGTACATGAAATAGACGGAGGATGGAGGTGACCTCGCTCTATCTTCCCATGCGAGGCATTGTTCGGATGAGCTTGTAAGTCCAGTGGTTTTGAGTGACCCATAAGGGTCTCCACTGGTTGCTCCTAATCATTGCTTCCTAAAAGAAGACCGCATTCCACGCGGCCAGCCAGAATGGAAGGTACTCGAAATCATCAATGCTAAACACCATCCTACACCACCAGACGGGATTAGACATAAACTAACAAGCACGCATTTGAGTGAGAGTCCTAAGCCATGTTCTAGTTCGTGCCCACAAGTATGCAAAACAAGCATATAGTAAGCTCAAGTAAACACTTTAAGGCACATACTTTTACACATTGACACTCCTGAGGTCACATCTATATGCATATGCAACCTACGGCTCTGATACCACCTAATGTAACACCCCCGACTACCTTCCAGGGATGTCACACCGCCAGGATCCCCCGAGGGAGACCCCTAAGGCTCTTCTTCTATTAACTTTCTTCTAAATTTTACTAAACTTTAGTTTAGGTTAGGAAAACCTGGGATGAAACCGGCAGAGTTCCATCTGTAATTACAACAATTTCAAAATTTACATTATGAAATTCAGGGTACCTGTGAACTTTTAAACCAAAATGCAAAATAACTAGGAGTACCAACGAGTCACACACTCGTGGTGGGGCTTAAGCCCTTTACAAACACTTATTACAAAAGATTTACATAGGTTCATACTGCCAGAGCCTTTGAGCCACTACATGACCAACGTACGCACTTTCTTAAAACAAAACATCACTTCAGATGGCTTCACAACTTCACATCATAGGCACATCAGCAGAAGCTACTAGTGGTCCATTCATTCTTCAATTGGGGGAAAAAGGGGAGAGGAAATGGAGTGAGCCACCACATGCTCAGTGAGTGTTCCTCCACTCCTTAAAACAAAACCTTTATTAAGTAATAATACCCATAATATTCACTTATCAAGCATTTAGCTAATACTAATATGGTATTAGGCAACATATTATAGGACACAGGTTGAGGAACATAAACACCGGACAAGTCACGACTTATGTATTCACTAGGCACATTTGAATGTCATTTCACGATTCACTAGCATGTCACATATTCTATTTGAAGCCACATTCATCATATTTAAGAACATTTTCTTTAAATCTGCAATGAAACTTTCTTTGAACATTTGAAAGCATTTCATAACCTTGAGGTTCTTAATCTTTTTGAAAGAGTTTATATTTCGCATTCGTCGTAAAACGACCCTTGTATGCATTTCATATTCATTCCATATGGCCTCTTTGGGCCCATAAAACATTCTTTTTCTTTAAAACATATAAAATGGCAAAGGCCAATTGCTTTTCTTATCTTGGTAAGAAAATACTTCTGGCATAAGATCATTACAGGGTGCTGATTGGGTGAGAACTATTCTCGACCCCATAGTGAGACCTAACGCTCACGCTTAAGCTCTTACTCCCGGGATGCCTACATATAACATATCGGACCATTACATTAGCCCTCGTCAGGGCCTCTAGGGTTTATCCGGACTTATCCCCTAGGTTAACATTACATCATATCATATTGTCCACAGCACATTATCTTAGCCACTTAAAGCGTATCGGCCATAACGGCTAGTAATTTTCCGTTTCAAACAATAAAATCATTCAATGTATAATTCCCATCTCCCTTTTGTTAAAAACGTTTTAGGGATTCCTCCCAAACACTATTTGAATAGCTAAAATAGGCCATAGCTCGTTACTAGACATGGCTATTATTCATTTAAAACACATGAAAAGTCATTTGCTAAAACATCACCCTTCCACACACATGTTACATTTTAAACATACAAGGAAAAGGGAAATACACATATCATATTTAAACACTTCGTAATCATTTCAACACAATGAGCCACACATGGCCTTGCAATCCACGCGATTGCGGTAATTTCACAACCCAGTCTCCCTCCTCACTTGCACCGTACCACAAAACCTCGAACGCTCATAATTTTCTTCCTCAAACCACCCAACTACCAACTCGATTCATCGATTCATTAATCACATCATATTATCATATTAGCTTATGTGAAAGAGAGGGGAGTTGAGGCCCTTACCTGAGCAACCAGCATCATTCAGCGAAGCGTTACAACAAGCGCGCATATAGCCACATTTATTCATAATTCGACAATACTTTATTCAGTAAATCAAACATAATTCCATGCTAAACATAACGTTGCATTTCGAAGTAATTTCCCTGAGCATGAATGTACTAGAAAGAGTTCGAATTTATTTCGTTTACACACATAATACATTAGCTAGTCCAATTCGAATGGAAGCTAAACACGTTAAACTAACTTCGTTTTTAATCCCTTTTCATATATTAGCTAAATAACTTGAATCGATGCTAAATATATCAAACTAACTTCGTTTCTAATTCCTTTTCAAACAATAACTCTTTAACTCGAATCGAAGCTCAATATGTTAAATTAACTTTGATTTTAATTCCGTTTTAAACAATAACTCATTCATTAGGCATAATTCATTTTAAAGTTATTTTGCAAGCATGAACTAACACGTATCGATTCGAAGAGTCATTCATTCCCTCGGAATTACATTTCAAGCCTATTTAAGTCGTTTTAGCATAACATGATTCGAGTTATTATCAAGCAGCGAGTTTGCACATGCATCAATTCAGGTATTATTGAAAATACGGTTACAGCCTATAACAATTCCTGTGCATTTCTAAGCTGAAAATTTACTGATTCGAAACATGCATACTGACGGCAGTGAGCAGGGTCTGTGGATATAGTCTGGACGTGCATAAATCGGCTTGAAATTACCAGGCAGTACATTTTCAATCAATCCCTCACATTTCTAACTACTTAAGCTAACCTTAACCTAACATGCAACATCATTCTACTGAAATCATACTTGAAAATGACAACAACAGCTTAGGAGAGGAGAGTCACTCACCTGAAACTGCTTAATTACCCACTCAATTGGCAGTAATTCTTGCCCCAATCCTCTTGATTTCGATCTTGGTTCAGCTATACCCAGAACCCGAAAACCTAGCTTCGATTTGGTTGCGGTTGGGGTTGTCTGGGGTCGAATTCGACCCTTAGATTTATAAAGGAGGTGGAGAGGGTCGTGACTCGCCGGAATCCGGCACGTGGGTGGTGGTTTTCAGGCGTTAGACGCGTGGTTTGTGAGTTGGCTAGATCGTGCGACGTGGGGGAGGAAAACCGGTGGTGTTTGGGCGGCTGGCGATGCGTGGGTGAGGCCAGACGGCTCCTTCTCTCGCCGGCGACACGTGACGGCCGGCGGTGAAGCCAGGCGGCGACCGGTGACCCGCGAGAGAAAGAGGGCGAGAGCGTAGCAGAGAGAGAGAGCGAGGTGCGAGAGAGAGGAAGGGGAGGGGGTCGGGTTCTCTGTGACCCGATAACGTGCCCCCTTCCGTTTTTGTTTGTTTTTTTTTTCTTTGACTCAATTAACATCATTCAACTGAATCCCGATCCCGTACTTTCTAAAGGTTAGGCCGAACCCGAATCCAAATGACCCATAATCAACATTTCAGTTTAAACCCTGGGATTCAACCAAGTAAAACGAAAAATGATTTTAAAAACTCGGTTCGGCGTTGCTTCAATAATTTTATAAATAAGTAACGTCGATAATAATATTAATCAAATAACCGTTCTTCTTTTTTTTTTTTTTTGAAATTATCCGTTAAAAACTCACACAGTCGATTTAATATTTTTGCCGAACGATGATTCAAATGCAACTGGCAAATTTAGCAACTGAAATAGTTAGTCAGCAATAGAATGAAAGCGTGGCCCTTACACTCTCCCCCCCTTAAAAGAATTTCATCTTCGAAATTTGCTCACCTGTTGAAAATAATGCGGGATATTTTTCACGCATTTCGCTTTCTAATTCCCAGGTTGCTTCTGCCACCTTATGATGTTTCCATAACACCTTCACATAGGGGATGCTCCTATTTCTGAGCTTCCTTTCTGTCCTTTCCAAAATCTAAATGGGCTCTTGCATGTAAGTAAGATTTTTCTTGACTTGTAAGGGCTCATATCGAATGACATGATTCGGATCTGAGACATACTTTCGAAGACTGGATACGTGAAATACATCGTGAATGCCTTGTAATGAGGGTGGTAAGGCCAGTTGGTGCGCAACCGATCCTACTTTCTGCAAGACTTCAAACGATCCAATGAACCGTGGGCTTAGTTTTCCCTTTTGTCCAAATCTTATGCTTCCTTTGAGTGGGGACACTTTTATAAATACATGGTCTCCAATCTCAAACTCCAGCGGCCTTCTCCTATTATCTGCGTAGCTCTTTTGTCTACTCTGTGCAGCTTGCAATCTCTTGCGGATTGTCTTGATTATTCCGATCGTTCGGTCGATTAATTCAACCTTGGATCGTTCCCTTTCCCCTATTTCATTCCAACAAACCGGAGTTCTACAACATCTACCGTATAGCGCCTCGAAAGGAGCCATGCCTATACTGGCATGGTGACTATTATTGTACGCAAATTCAACCAGAGGCAGGTTATGATCCCAAGTTCCAGCAGAATCGAGGGCACAGGCTCTCAACATATCCTCTAGAGTTTGAATAGTTCTTTCAGATTGACCGTCCGTCTGAGGATGGAAGGCCGTACTTAATCGTAATTTTGTGCCCATTGCTCTTTGAAACTCATGCCAGAAGCGAGATACAAACTTGGTATCGCGATCTGACACAATACTGAGTGGCACACCATGCAGTCTAACTATCTCCTTAATGTATAGGCTAGCTAGTTGCTCAGAGGTGAAAGTGGCCTTGATGGGCAAGAAGTGTGCAGCCTTGGTCAGTTTGTCAACTATAACCCACACACCGTCATGCTGTTTGATGGTTTTTGGCATTCCAATCATGAAATCTATGGTGATGTGTTCCCATTTCCACTCAGGAATTGGCAAGGGTTGCAATAAACCTCCAGGTTTCTGATGCTCGGTTTTCACCTGTTGGCACGTAAGGCATCGAGCCACGTACTCTGCGATACCCCTTTTCATGCCATTCCACCAGTAATGGGTCTTCAAGTCATGATACATCTTCGTACTTCCAGGGTGTACAACAAGTGTGGAATTGTGCGCCTTCTTTGACAATTCCTTCTTGAGAGCTGTTATGTTCGGTACACACAGTTTATTCTCATTCCAAAGTACCTCATTTTGGATGGAAAATTCCTTATTCCTTCCTTCTTCCACGCCTTTCTTTGTCCTCATAAGTTCAGGGTTATCCTTCTGCTGTTGCTTGATCGTTTCGATCAATGGCGAAGAGACCTGAAGTGCTGCCAAGTAGCCTTGATTTCCTCGCAGCACTACCTCTAATTGTAGCATGTCGAGTTCCCTCAGGAGTCTCTTTTCTTGTGTAAGTAGATAGGCTACAGACCCCATGGATTTTCTACTTAGTGCGTCAGCCACCACGTTTGCTTTTCCAGGATGATATTTGATCTCCACATCATAATCCTTAAGGAGTTCTAGCCATCTTCTTTGTCTCATGTTTAACTCTTTTTGAGTAAAGATGTATTTCAAGCTCTTGTGGTCAGTGTATACTTCACACCTTACTCCATAGAGATAATGTCTCCAGATTTTTAAGGCAAATACCACCGCAGCCAATTCTAGGTCATGTGTTGGATAATTCTCTTCGTAGGGCTTCAATTGGCGAGAGGCATAAGCAATAACTCTGTCTTTCTGCATTAATACACAACCCAGTCCCTTCTTGGAGGCATCACTGTAGATTACAAATCCTTCATTGCCTGCAGGTATTGCTAATATTGGTGCAGATACCAAACGTTTCTTTAGCTCCTAAAAGCTATCTTCACACTCCGGGGTCCATTCAAATTTAGTGGTCTTCCGATGTACATATGTATGTATGTATACATATATATATATATGTGTGTGTATATATATATATATGTGTGTGTGTGTGTGTGTGCATAATATATATATATATATATATATATAATACGTATATATATATAATATGATATATATATATAGTCTATAATGTTAATACACACACACATATATACATATACATGTACATATTTAGATATATATATATATATATATATTATATATATATAAATAATATATTCATATATATATGTCTATGTGTATGATATATTATATTATGGATATATGTATATATATATATAATACGTATATATATACATATACATATATATCTATATACATCTATATATATATATATATATATATATATATATATATATATATATATATATATATATATATATATATATATATATATATATATATATATAAATACTTACTATCTGTATATATATGTATGTGTGTTCGGAAGAAGTGATAGTATGGTTGGGCTTCTCGATCATACTGCAGAGTTGGAAGCTTAAGTAACAGTCCTACGGATATTGACAAATTTACTGCTTCTGACGACTGATTCACTTATTCCATAGCATTGATTGTGTCTGATATTACTGAACCATTACCCAACAATTTTAACACTTTAGGCTCTGATTGTCCTAATGGAATGATGTTTCCATAGAATGTCAACGTAGAGGCTTGAATTCTTCTATTGTATGCTTGACTAACGGTGATCTACAGCTATGCCTGTGCTATGCTAAGGAGAGACTTTTGGGATGGGATCTTGGAGCTAATCATTTTAACCCTTGCATCTCCAATCATGGATAATACTTTTCCCCCCTATTGGCTAGTGGGTCTCAAAATCAAACAATTACTGGTCCTTTCAGATTCCTGATTGAATTTTTAATCACATCTTGATAACATTCTAATCAATAAGCAGCAAGTCCTTTTCCTGTAGGGGTTCGACCGATATTGAATAGAGCGTTGTGAAGTAATAGACTAACCATCTAGAACCACTTCATTAAAAATAGAGATGCAAATTCAAAGTTATTCTTTGCATAAGTAAGATGTAGACAAACACAAGCAAGGGAGGAAATTGGCAGAAAAACAGGATGTTCATGCTATGCACTGCAATTCATCATTACGAGATACTAACCCCCTTACACTGATAAGGAGGTAACAGAAGCTGTTAGTTATATGCTCTTGAAAAATCACTAGAGTTGATAATTAGCAAATTAAACTCTTTAGAATTAGAGAGAAATTGCAGAAAACATTTAAAAGAGATCAATTGAAAAGTGAAAACATAGAGCGTAAAGTCGAGGCCAAGGACACCACATTGACATGATGGAAAAGTGTATCTATCCATCCTCAGCATTCTTCAACTGCAATCCTAGATCACTACAAACCACTATCAAGGATCATTTCCTTTATTACCTGTAGATGAGCTAAATCCTTGTGATTACCTTAGTCCCCTAACCCCATTATTCTTCTTAGCCACGGAACACGTGTCAGTTCAGTTGAACTAGTGCTAGGACCCTAATTCAGCCAGTTACTGACATCAAGGAAGGAGGAACAAGCTGAAGCTCACTTACAGACATGAAACGAGATTTCAAAAAAAAAAAAAAAACCTTGATCAATCCAAGCCAATTAAATTAATGACATAGTACTCAACCAAGTCCACACAGTAAAATAAATCAAGAACTAAGGGGTTTTGTTTCATATTAAAAACAAATCACCTCTTCAGCAGTAGACTTGGGAGAAAGAGATTGGCTCAGTGGAATAGGTAATAGGGTTGGAGTATGTGCAAAGGGAATTCGAACTCTTCCACAACCAGATGGCTTATAACAGCTTCCACTCCCGCCAAAGTATCGAGTCCCTAGAAAACAGAGAGATGCTAGTTAGACACATCAAGCTTCAGTAGGCTTGCAAACTGACTTGAACATATGATCATTGTTTTATACAAATTGCAAATTATCCATAGATTATGACATCACAGTGGGAAAAGGGGGAAAAAAGTGGAAGCCAAGTATAACATCACAAAAGCCTTACAAATTGATTGAACAGCAGATTACTTGTAGACCACAGGTAACAAATCACATTCATAAGTAAATTAGAGAGAAAGAAGGGCCACATGGAGAACGCAAAGCATTAAATACATTGGCTGTTTATCCCCGAGTACGCCACAGATATCAACACCTCCTAAACTTCTAATATGTACAACATCTTGTTTTACATACAAGGACATGTGCTCTTAAAACTATGATATAGGCTTTGAACATTTGGAGATTCATATTGGCATTTATCCTAAACCGAACAAATTGATGCCAAAACATCGACGTTTTGGAACTTCACCCATACATTCCTATGAATGCACAGTATGAAACATGAGTAACTTACAAGATCGGGGGCTATTAGACATTTATTCCAAATGAGCAAAAGCGGGTGTTAGTTAGAAAGTGAAAATTCTCCAGGATAAGGTTTGCATGTACTAGTGCCCTTGGGAATCAAATCTTCAACAGCCAAAGTTGCAAACTGCCACTTTACAGTTGTTGGATTCTCTCTTTTCTTTTTTCTGCTTCCCTGTGGTTCTTCTGTCAGCTAAGGCATTTTTATGAGCACATAGTGTGCATACTCGGGAAACAGTTCAACCGCTAGCAATTCCCACACCAATAAAGCCATATACAGTTGTACTCACATACTAAGAGATCTAATGCCAAAAACAACGCACCACACAACCCTAGAAACCTCAAATCGGCACTTGCATTGATAGCAAATGAGACCCATAAGAATGAAGACACAGCAAACGAGAGCACAAATTGGCATCAAAACAGGCCTCAAACTGAAGAGAAAAACAAAGGCAAGATTTACATTGAGAACGAACCAACAGAAGAGGGGATATGAGTGTCAATATCTTGGTGTTTTTTCGGGGGTTTGAAGCAGCAAGCAGAGACTGAAATCAATTGTTCGGGCAGTTGAAGTAGCACGCTGGGGATGGAAGTGAAGAGAACAAGCTTGGTGAAGAGATGAAGAAGATAATGAGATGCTGAGATCAAGTGAAATCTTGAAGGCAGTGAATGCTTCAAAGCTTTAAAGCCCTCGTTCTAAACTTTTCTCAAACTTGGAGACTGGGAATTTTGGTCTCTAAGTGAAACTGAGTTTTCTAGAAGCTTGGCCTAAAATCGGAGACCGACAAGTATTTTGGTCTCTAATGGAAACCGAGTAAGGATTTTGGTCTCTAAATCTGAGACCAAAAGTCCTTTCGGTCCCTATTGGAAACTAATTTTGGAGCTTGATCTCTAAATCTGAGACCGAAAGTTGTTGGTGGTATCAAATTGAACCCAAAATCAAATTTGGTCTCGAAAATTTGAGAACGAAAACAAAATTTGTCTCAACTTGAGACCACATCTTCATTTCGGTCTCTGAATTGATTTCAATTTGATACCACCATTTTCGGTCTCTCAATTCGGTCTCCAAATTTAATTAGAGATGGTTTTATTTTTCGGTCTCTATTTACACAGACTATTATAGTGTCATAATCCACCTTTTGGTTTACCACTACATTATGTTCATTCACAAACTCTATATACTCAAGGAAATTATCTTTCAGCTGAATCTCAATGAGCAGTCTTGCATACTTAAGAAAAGACTTATCCTTGGTATATTTGTCTGTCTTGATGGGTATGCCTAGCAAACTACCTATTTTACTGAGGCTATCTAAGCCCCAGCACTTTATATCCAAATCCTGGAAACGAACCCAAAGTGGCACTGAAGCAAGTGTCTTAATGTTAATGTCCATCTTCTCATTCCAGGTCTTTACCAGGAAGGGCTTGTTGTCAAAATACTACACCCCTCTCTGTACCACCATTGCTTGTTCATGGAGATGTTGAAATCGAACAAGGTACACTGCTTTCTTAACCAAACAGATTTTATCAATATCAAAAATTTTCCATATTTGTTTAATAAAGCCCTTAATCACCTCCATTAGAGGGTTTGCTCCCAGTACTGAACACAAAACAGCTGATTTCCAATAGTGAATTTCCGGTTGCACATCCTGAAGTTCTATTTTAAGCACATTTCATGCCATTCACCACTTGTGATCTATGGAAGGTCAAGGATGTACCTTCATCAGGGTCAATGATTGCAGCATAAGTGCTAATTATGTGTCGTCTTGGTGATTCTGTCACTTCGAGTGCTGGATTCGAAACCCTTGCTAGCTCGATTTCAGCTGTCACTGTTTCATTAGATACTTCTTTGATGGTATTATCTTCTTGCTCAATTGCTTCCTTTTGAGTTACTTCAGTGTTGTCAGGACTCATGGGAACATTTTGCCGCTTTGAGCATCCCCTTCTACCTCCCCTTCCCATGGCATAGAACCTGGTAACCAGAATCGCCAGAGGATGAAGAAGAAGATTATATATATATATATATATATATATATATATATATATATATATATATATATATATATATGTCACATATATATATATATATATATATATATATATATATATATATATATATATATATATATATACATGTATGTGTGTGTGTATATATATATATATATATATATATATATATATATATATATATATATATATATATATATATACCATATATATATATATATATATATATATATATATATATATATATATATATATATATATATATATATCTTTATATATATATATATATATATATATATATATATATATATATATATATTATGTATATATATATATATATATATATATATATATATATATATATATATATATGTATATATACAGACATATATATATATATATATATATATATATATATATATATATATATATATATACATGTATACATATATATATATATATATATATATATATATATATATATATATATATATATATATATATATATATATATATATATATATATATACACATATATATACATATATATATATTGTAACATCCCCTCGCCCCTAGGGCTGGGAGCGTTACATTTTCTTAGCTTTCTATTTAAATTTTAGGGCGAAACGGACAGAGTTTCCCCTAAAAACTGACCGTTTTCAGGCTAAAAGTCTTAAATAAACCCTTGCAGACCAATGAAAGCGTAAAATATTTTAAAAGAAGCTCGACGGCTGCATGCTGGAGTTCACAACTCAACGAGCAATTTGCTCGGAGTACATCAAACAAAATAGTTCATTAGTATAAGAAACGTGAAATATAGAACTCAATAGTTCAGACAGCTGGAGCACTGGGGTTTACATCCCAAAACGTAGCTGATTTTAGCTAAAAAGACAACTGGCTAATAAGATGGTTAGTACACTTGGCCGTACAGAGCGACTTCTAAACTAAATACACTACATGAACTAGAATACTTGCTTACAATCATTTACAATTATAGGAATATATTGCATGACTTCGTTAAACACATAAAATCCCTTTAAATGGGCACCCATGACACCTTGCAAGTAAGAAAGGATTCCATTTTGACATAAGTGACTTGGCTGCTACTTGCCGTAATGCAGACCTGGGGAAAAATGGGAAAGAATAATGGGATGAGCAACCATACGCTCAGTGAGTATTCCCTGACCCAAACCAAAACCGTTACAGGCAATAATACTCATAAAATAGCCATATATCACGTATTCATACTTTACTATCATCTTAGGCATTCTTTTTTGATAAGGCATTCTTAAATCCTCAAAGAAGGATCACTATCCATGCACTTCATTTTTGGCAATTCGAACTCATCTTTAAGCCCCTAAGTGACTGAATTCCTTAACTGACAAGCACTTAAGCACATAAGCAAGCATCGAGGGCTAAGCATAGGAATCTTTCTTTTTCATAAACATAACTTCTTAGCATTGCATTCAAACTATGCATGAAACATCATTCATATGATGCACACATAATGTTACCTCTTTTCACAATCATACTTTTCTTAGCATTTCATTCATATGATATGCATAAGGAACACACACATTTTAAGTTTCATTCAAATCTCATTCATAGGGTGTGCCTGAAATATGCTCATAAGGCTTTCTTTTTCATAATCGTATCTTACTTAGCATCTCATTCACAAGTTATACTTGGAATATGCATATGTCATGCATAGGAGGTTTCTTTCTTTTTACTGAAAACACTTCATTTAGCCTCTTGAGGCTCATAAAAACTCTTCTCTTAGCCTTTTGAGGCTCATATTTTTTTAAAAAAATCTCTTGCATATCGGTCGCATGCTGACCCTTATAAGCTTTTCACGTTTCATTCATCTGGCCTCTTAATGGCCCATAAAAACTTTGTTTCTGAAATACTTGAAATAGCATAATGTCGACTGCTTTTCTTCGCTTATTAGAAAATATATCTGGTATAAGATCATTACAGGGTGCTAATTGGGTGAGATCTATTCTTAACCCCATAGGAGACCTAGCGCTCATGCTTAAACTCTTACTCCCGGGACGGCTACATATAACATATCGGACCATTACCCTAGTCAGAGTCTTTTAGGGTTTCCTAGTACCAGGACTTATCCTTTAGGCTAACATCATTCATATTATATTGTCTGAAGCTTATTAACTTAGCCAATTTAAAGCGTACAGGCTATAACGGCTAATAAGTTTGCTGCATCTCACAGTGAAATCCTTTTTCTTATAAGTCACGTCTTTGTAAAACTCTTTAAGGATTCCCCTATTCAAGCGACTTTACTCCCAAAACTGTATTCATTTAGTTAAAATAGGCTATCATGTAGTAATAATTATGACTACTATCATTTCAAAACGTGAAATCCTTCTTTTTCAAAACTCACCCTTACGTAAATAATCAAACTTAATAACATAGAAAGGGTAGGTGTGCACATGTACACATTCAAACACTTCATAATTCAACTTAGAAACATGAGCCACACATGGCCTCGCAATCCACACAATTGCGGTTAATCACAACCCAGACTCCCTCCTCACATAGCAACGACCACAAACAACTCAAAATTCTTTTCAGTTCTTCCTCAAGTCATCCAACTACCAACTAGATATTCAATTTTATAACCATAACATATTATCATGAAAGCTTATAAAGAAATGTGTAATAGAGTTTATGTACTTACCGAGCAAGTAGCACCCATTCAGCGACACAATATGACTTATATAACATATGTATTTCATTAACTTAAGCAGGGTACTAAACGAACTGGAAGAACTAATAAGACATGAACTAACTTGCATTCATAACATACATTTAAGAAACAAGCATGTCATTCTCATGTCATTTTCAAAGCATAACTAATCAACTAGACATGCATCGGCTTAAGATGTTCTCAGGTAGTTTCAAAGAATACTTTTAAGTATGAATCAATTAACTCAATACGCAGCGATCTAGGGCATGCTTAGGTCATCTCAGAGGCTAGTTTTAAACGAAAATTAACTAAATCCACATTCATCATTTTAAACATTGTTTACTTACATAACACACAATTCACTAAATTAACATGCATCGATCCGAAGTGTTATTAGGTCATTTCAAGGCTATTTTTCAAGCATGATCAACTAACTCAACTTACAATAACTTAAGGCATGTTTAGGTTGTTTCAAAAGTACCCTTAAGCATGCATCAACTAACTCAACGTATATTTCCTTAAAACGTGTTTAGGTCGATTCGAAGGCTACTTTCAAACATTAATTAATTAACTTAGCAGGTATCGATTCAAGACATGCTTAGTTGATTCAAGCGTTACTTTTAAACATGATTTAACTAAATAGGCAGACATCGATTCGAGGTGTTTATTTATTATATCGAAGTCACTATTCAGGTATAAACTAACTAATCACACAGGTATCGATTCTAGGCATTCTCATTTTATTTCGAAGCTATTAATCAGGCATGAATTGACTAAGCGTACATGTGTTGATTCTAAACATTCATATTTCACTTCGAAGTTATTAAACGAACGTAAATTAACTAGGCATACATATATTGATTCTAAACATTCATATTTCACTTTGAAGTTATTTTTCAGGCATATATTAACTAAATATACTTGAATCGATCCTAAACATACATAACTCATTTCGAAGCTACTTTTTAGGCATGTATTAACTAAATATACTTGAATCGATTCTAAATATGAATAATTCATTTTGAAGCTACTCTTCTAGCAGATATTAACTAAATATACTTGAATCGATTCTAAACATGCATAATTCATTTCGAAGCTACTTTTCAGGCATGTATTAACTAAATATACTTGAATCGATTCTAAACATGCATAATTCATTTCGAAGCTACTTTTAGGTATGAACTAACTAAACTTATCATACAATGATTTAAACTAAATTCAGCTGAAATAGGACATCCATAATTTCAGTTAATCTGACTAAACCTAAACTAACATGTATCGTAACTTAAGGGTTAAAACGCTTTCGAAACTACTAATACTTAGTAGGCGAAGAGCACCCACCTAGACTCCAAGCTAGAGGACCCGATTTTGGGGCTTTAGGGCTGAATTTGGACACTTAAGGACCCCAATTTCATCCCTCTTTGCTGCTATTCTCAAACCCAAAGCAACGCGACCCAGACCTGATTTTAGCTCTTTATTGTTGCTGCCACGAGGTTGCCGGAACTAGGCTTAAGCGCCGCCGGTTCGCCGGCCTTGGTCGCGCCAATCGCTGGCATCATCTCTGACCTAGGCCTTGACCCTGGTGCATCTTCTTCCACTCTCCTCCTCGAGTCTCTGTCTCTCTCTGCTCTAACCGACTGAGTTCGGTCTCGACTTCCAGCAATTCAGCAAACGGACGGCGGCTGGTGTGGCGCCACTGTCATCGTCGCCCAGCCGCCCCTCTCTCCCTCTCCCCCCCTTCTCTCTATGCTGCTCGGTGGTCGGGGAGGTCAGGCTGGGGTTTTAAGAAACCCCCTTGCTCGTGTCTTCCGTGAAAGAGAAGGAGCTTGGCCCCCTCTTGTTCAACATTTTTTTTTTTTTTTTTTCATCAATTGCGAGACTAATTCGTCTCTCGTATCTCATATCCTAACCCGAATTGATGATACAAACCTTCGTTGGTTATTCGATTCCAAACACGTCAAGATTCGATTTACTAAACATCAAAATCAATTCGAAGGTTGACCAGCTAGTCGTACCCAGGAAACGACGAAATC
>JAKOGI010004243.1:0-30596 GCA_029747015.1 Carnegiea gigantea
CCTCCGCGGTTGCTGCTGCCGAATCACTCAACGAGTACAAGAAGGACTTCTCCAAGGGGCGAGGCAAGAAGAACCACGATGATAGCGACAGTGACGGAGATCGGGACAAGTCTCCCAGAAGGGACAAGCCAACAACCTTCAAAGACAAGGGACGAGACAAGAAGGATGAGACGCCGAGGAAATACTCATGCTTCTTGTGCAATGGGCCTCATCGGGTTTTCGAGTGCCCGAAGCGTGGGAAACTAGCTGCGCTTGTGATGAAGGAGGAGAGGCGTGAAGAGGAAACAAGTATTGCCTCAATATCGCTCCTAAGTGCCATCCAACTCAAGATGGGGAAACAAGCCGGTAGTCGCATGTATGTAGACACCAAAGTTGGAGGTAAGGAGCTCCAAGCAACGGTGGATACGGGAGCGGATAAGGTGTACATGGCGAAAGAACTCGCCGATGAGATTAGCCTACCTTACAAAAAGGAGAAGGGCTATGTGAAGGGAGTCAATGTCGAGAGCCTTCCAATCCATGGAGTTGCTCGAAGTACAAACATCCAAATCGGACCATGGACAGGTAAGGTCGACATAACCGTCGCTCCCCTTTATGATCGGAAGTTCTATCTTGGAATGGACTTCCTCAATAAGGTGGAAGCTGTCATAGTTCCTCATGCTAGCACCTTGTTCATAACGAGCAATGGGCAAGCACATGCAATACCCATGAGACGGGAAGCTGAAAAGGAAAAGGTGCTAACCGCCCTTCACTTCACGGAAAGTAAGGAGGTAGGCCACCTATCCGCCGTCAAAAGTGATGAGGGACCCCCAAGTGTCATACCCAAAACATCACTTGAGAAGCTGACACAGAGAAGAAAACGTGCCCGAACAAGGATGGGGCGCACGCTAGCGAAGGATCGATGTGCTAAGCAGTTGGCCACGATGCATCAAACCCACCAAGTGGAAAACAAGCAAGACGAGGCAAATCAGTGGCCAAGCATACGAAGACCCAAAAGCAACGAGGACGTTGCCTGATTGGGTGGGGGAGGATGTCACGGGGCGCGTTTTCGAAGAGTTCTAGAATATTTTGGAGTCTTCCAGAGTAGTCTGGAATCTTCTAGAATACGCTAGATTATTCTAGAGTCTTCTAGAACCTTCTGGAGTATTCTAGACTCTTCCAGAACCTTCGAGAGAACTCTAGAAACTTCTAGATTGTTCTAGAAGTTTCTAGAATATCTAGGACCTTGTGAAGGATCATAGAACCTTCTAGGCTATACTAGAATATTTAGACTACACTCTAGAATGTTCCACACTATTCTACATATGTGTAGTGTCTAGGATATTTGTATAGAATATTCTAGAAGTATAATATTAGCCGTTGGATTAAGTAGATCTCCACCATCCATTGAGGAGGTGGATGTGTATATAAACCCCAAAAAGGGCTCATTTGTAACCAAGCCATAAAAGTCATTCAAGCATTCAAGTGCAATATAAGAGCATTCTCCCAAACTCTCTCTCTCCACTAAGTTCCCTTGAAAGTGTGAGTGAGCTTACTTAGCTTCTTAAAGTTTAAGTCAAGCTTCCTTAAGGCTTACTAGCAAGCAAGGCAAGAATTCCAAGCAAAGTTTGCTAGGCCGCACGGGTCTAAGTTTGAGTAAATTATCAACCCGTAACCCGGGGTTCCCGCTTCTAGGTCTAATCCCTAGGAATTAGCGTTCTCGCACACTGACTCTACTTTCTAAACTTGTGTCCAAACAATTAGCATTATCCTCTTAGCCTAAAACATTTCTGATGCATCTCACTTTGAATACATTTTGCGTCAAATTTTTCATTGTATCACAGCAATGGCATTTCCATTTTTAAGAAGGCTAAAACGCTTTAATAACATCATGTCGACTTATGAAAAGCATACAACTACTCGTTTTGGCAAAGCATGTTTGTAAACAAGTGAATGGTCAAGTAACCATTCACTTTTAAAAGGAAGGGATATTAAAACGAGTTTTAGAAGCTACTAGTTTGCAAATTACTCATAGTTAGTATCGTTTAAAAGCACTCAGCAGTTTGGTCCTGTAAATAAGTCACTTGCTTCCATTTTTCTAAATTCGTTCAATTTTATACAAAATGAAATGTTTAAAGGAAGCTCACAACCTTTACGTAATATTGTATTAATTCCAACAAGTAACATTTCAATGTTTTGGTCGACGGTTCAACCAACTGAGCAATTAAGCTAAACCGTTCAGTGAACCTAATTATTGTTCCTGGTTCATGGTACAACAATAATTCGAAGTTTGGGACACGACTAAATAGGCACGTTTTTTTGTTTAACTACAGTAAGGAGAGATGGGGGCAAACCGTTGCTCGGTTCATGAATCTGGTTCACCACCTGACTGATTCGCTGAACCATTCAACTGACTTTCTGTTTTCCTCTTCACTCTAACGTAAACAGGGCATTCATGAACTAACAGTTAATAGTGACAACAATTCTAATGGCCAACAAACTATCAACAGATTTTCTCAGCCAGCAAGGAATAACATAGCATCACAACACATCAAAACACTTCGTAATTCCATCGATTTTCAGACAACCAGAGCTTCCTTCTCACAGCACCACCTATAAGAATCCTCCAAATCAACTGAGTTTCAATCCCAAATAATTTCAATTAACCCAAACAATCCACCTACTACCCATAGTTCTCAATTCTTCCAGATTTCAACTTCACAATTGAATCAAAACTCATGAACAAATGAAGAGAACTTTGCAAATTAGTAATAATTTAGGAAATCAAGATTCACCCAACTTGTTCCAAGTTAAAGGACCTGATTAGTGGCCAATTGAGCATTTTTGGTCTTGTTTTGAGCCTCCTTCGACTCCCTCTACAGCTTGGTCCGACCCTCATCTTTCCTTGCGCTACCACTATGCTCGGTCCACCTTCTTCTACCCTACCACTGCTGCTACTGCTCATTCCCTCTTCTCTCTCTCTGAGCCTCGCAATCTCTTCTCTCTCTAAGATGGTCGCTGTGGTGGTAAGGGTGGATCTAGGGTGGTGGTTTGGAGTCTGATCACTTGCCACCCTCGTTGTCGGTAGCGAACTAGCAGCCGGCAACCAGGGCAGTGGTGGTGTTGTCGACCCTCCCATCCTTTCGCTTTCTCTCCCTCTCTTTCTCTCTCTTTAGGTTGGGCAGAGTGTGAGAGGAAGAGTAGTGAGTTTGAGTTGAGGCTCTTGCCCCTTAAAGCATATGCAATGGTGATCCATAATTTAGGATCATAAGTTGGGGCTTACACCCTCCACATCATCTCATAAGTCAACTTTTTCTCTCTTCTCTACATCCTATGGATCATCAACTTGGATTACTAAATAAAATAATATTTTATGGATCCCACCGCTAACGTATTATTGGGTTTTAGACTTTTAAGAGTTTAGTCGACAAAAAAAGAAAAAGAAAAAGAAAAAATGCGTGGGGGGCAGATCACGGCCGTGAGCTCGACCGTGGGGCGAACAAAGCGGATTACTGATGCATGGTATTTTTTGGATCGTGAGCCAAATTTTTGACTCACAAACCTTACATTGCAGATGCTCTTACCTAACTGACCAGCTGTCCCCCCTCAATTCACATTGCTTTTCCTTTCCCTTTTTTTCCCCGCTTATTAAGCCAAACAAATGGATTTAGCCAAAGTATGCCAAGCCAAATTGATTTTGACCTCAAATATCCTAACCCAATTTGCTAACCCCATGTAATCGCACCTCGACCTAATTTTTAACTAGCTCACTAATTTCATGTAATCATATAATGAATCAAGAAAATTTATAAAACTACTTCACAATTATTATTACATTCAATTAGTATACAAAATTAGTATAATATAAATAATATAATAAAACATAGTTAATAAAAATATTAATCTAAACACTTAATCCAAAATTAAAACTCCTCTGCTATTACACCACCCCTTCTAAGAAAAATTTCGTCTCTTAAATTCCAAAATCTATAGTAAAGTAAAATACAAGGTCCGTTTGGAACGAAACCCTTGCACCTTTCTAAACGGCACGTCTTCTGTTCTCATTTTAAAATTGCCGCCAAAAAGTGTCGCTTAAGTGTCAACTATATTCAATACTAATTGTGACACGTTTATGTTTCAATAATGAATATCCAATTAAGAACGTGACACTTATCACAGATATCAACGGCTAAGATTGTTACAAATCCACACTTTTATTGCAGTGATATAGGCGGAAGCTATGTCAGGGATGTTGCTGATCGACCAGCTGTCACATTTAATGCATGTTTGAACATTTAGACTGGCGATCTATTATAATTCATATGTTCACATAATTGATGAGGACAGAGGAGGACGTGGTAGTAAAACTAAATAATTTTGAGTATGACCTCGTAAAAAGCGACCCAATTTAAAAATTGGATTCGAAATTGTCTGAAAAATTTAGATTTTAACTATGATTTTTTTGATCTGAATTTAAAATTAATTGAATCTGGAGAATATATAAATTAGCAGATCACATCCGATTTAAATCCGTCCGTTTGAGCCGAATATTATATCTTTAGTTTTTTATTATTCTTTAATTTATCTCCATTAACAATAATGATTATTCATGATATCGATTTGTTTAGAAAGAAATTATATAATTATTACATTCCTTAATAAATTAAACAATAGTACTATTTTTTTTCCCAACTTCATTCTCATATAATAACATCATACAAAACATATAAATGTGAAAAATAACTATCTAGTCTTAAGAACATCAATTTAGAGTAAGACAAATATTAAAAACGTGCATGTCATACCGCTATCATTTTAGCGAAATGGATATGTCTTATCATAATTAAATAATCTTACTTTATTATAATATAAAATTTTGATGTTATAACTAAAAAATAATTGAAATGTCTAATGCTTCTCTAATATCATTTCATTTGGTTTCTATTCTAATTGGTTTTGAGATATGATGCTAGTGTTGGGTCATGGGCTGACTCGTGCTTATCTTATGATTAACCTACTTATAAAATGTATTTCATTAGACAATGTTCAGTTAGTTAATAAAAATATCGAATTATTAAATAGGTTATTTATTGGACGAATCGCTTTGATCCATTAAAATGTTTTAGATGGGTTGACCCATAAATGACTCGACCCAATACTAACTGATTTTGATCAACAGGTGAACTCACGAGCCTCGACTCTTTATCCACTAGTACGTGATGTACATATATCATGATGAAAGACTTGAATATTTTTAATATTCTTTTAAGAAATTACAATTTCAATGCTTTTTCATTAATTACGAACAATTTTAAGTTTCAAATATGTCGAGTCTTCAATTTTGACAAAAAAGAAATAACTCACATAAAAGGCGCTCTAAACTCGTTGGACTGACCGAAACCTATATAACCGAAATACGTCTGCTCCTATTTTACCCGAACTCGAAATACACCCGATCAATATTTGACTCACCTGTCCAAATTGACAGGTCTAATTTTGAGAGAGTTTTCCACCTTTTTCAATGATAAATACCAATTTCTATTAAGACCATACCTCATTATTTATTGGTCCCTTCCTTTAACATATGGTAGCATCATTTATAGAAGGTATTTTTGAATTTTAATAATTTGAATTTTATTGGTTTCGTTGTCAATAATTCGACCTTTGTAAATAGATAAAGTATTTCGAACTTTGAATTTATTTATTCTTAATAATCTATGTTAAGAAAAAATAACACCTCATCATTCCCATTCCAACTCAGAGTTGACTAATTTTCTATAGATCGAATTATTGATAACAAATAGACTCAAAGTTCGAGCACTAGGACGTAATAAAGGTCGAATTATTAACTTCTAAATACACCTAGTATTCAGATTATTGAAACCCAAAATCTTCGTAAAAATATCATCTCAAAGGTTAGATCTATTTTTCAGAGTTGGATGTCATAAAGGGGAAGACCATGCTGGATAAAACTTGGGCTCGAAGCTGTGTGACTTGGCTTAAATAGAGCACAAGCCAATTATAGTTGACCAGCTCATAAATATAGATCAATCAATACCTAAATTCTCTTTGTCGGCTTAGAAAATTTAGTTGTCTACACCTATTATTTTGCCAAAACATGTCGCATTAGTATTATATATATATATATATATAAAAGAGTAACTTCTAATGATGCGATTGCGACACGTGCTCTCTGAAACATTTATTAAGATTTTATTTAACAAAAAAAATTTTAAAAATATGTGATTTAAAGTCATCAAAATGAATAGTGTCTTTTCAACTACTTCAATTAAAAAAAAGAAAATAAATTACAAATACGTTAATATTATTATTTCTAAAAATTTAAATTATAAGATTAATTATAATATTTCTAAAAATATTTTAGCTAAAATTTTAAAACAAACCGTACGTACTACGGATTTAAAGGCTAGTTTTCTTTTATTTTTGGCAGCTTGCTCCTTTTAGACCAAGAGATTATTCGTGAACATGTACGCATGAATCCTTAATAAATCACCTACTTAAAAACATGAAGAAACTCAAAGATTAAGAGTCTAGCTCTACCAAAAGACTAAAATTTGTCAATTTTTAAAGTGAAACAGTACTGCTTTATATCTTAGTTGCTTTAGGGAAAGCAGCCATGCAAAATGTTCACACACCATGCAAATTAGACGGCCTAGCTAACACACAAGTTAAACTTCATTTTCATAGCTTTTAAATTCACATCATGATCTCTCCAAGAACTTTGAATCTGAACGAATACAATTGGATCCCCAAGATTTGAGGGTCATCAATGCAATTTCATCTTTACTTTTTTAATGCACACCCAAAGTTGATCAGTTGCCATCAATCGTCTCCCCCCCCCCCCAAATTCCTTTTCTCTCAATTCAAATTTGCTTGTGTTTCAAAAGTAGAATTTCCTAACTAAATTGATGTCATCATCTAGATCTTTTTTTGCAAGAGTAAACTAGATCCCCCGTTCGACTATGCCCAAGAACAGCGGGATATAATGAAATCTAAGTCCAAAAAATTATTAGTCATTCTCTCAATTCCCCAAATAAGGAAATTGGAGGCTACAAAAATTCGAACTCTAGTAATACGTGTTAGTAAACAAGTAACAAATATGTGACTAGAGAAATTAAAAAAGTTTTTGACGAACTTTCACCAACTTCATAAAGATTGCAGAAAAGTCAAAAACAGTTCATGCTTTTTTCCTCCCTTATTTTGTTTGGCAATTGTCAATTTATCATGATAGATGATCATACGTCCATAGTACCAATTATTGACTTTCCGTCCACAATTGTCCAAACACTGGGATTGTTTACGAAAGGTTTGCTATGTTTTGAATAATCTTTTACTTCCTATTACTACAAACTTGATTCTTGAATTTAACGATCGATATCATATATTAATTGACGCATTTTTCTTACATGCATTAAAGTATATCACAGGATACTAATGAATTGTTACTCATTGAGAAAAACATATTGGATACACAAATTACGAGAGGAGTTTACAAGCAACACCTACATATACATAAGTCAAAAAGGTTTCTTTTTTTTGATAAACCAAAAAGGTTACTTTAATTTCATGAAGAGGTATTGAGCCAGAGCACGTAATAATACGTCTGGATATCATCAATTATCAATTTAAACTCCTAATTGAATTAATGTATAGCCGAGAGTGATGATACAATGACCAAACTATGCTGAGCTGCATTTTCCCTTCATTTAGGTGTGTGGTACATGTGTGGTAGAGGCCGGTCGGACTGAATTACATATTAACTGCCTGGTCTACTGGATAAATAATTGGAGAAATTTTTAGGGAGTGAATATATAAACTTAACTTAAATATACACAAAGAAAAAGAAAAAATTGGCGTATAAATTGGACAAAAATAAATATCGTGTAACGTTGTTGGGCTTCATTAATAAACATTTAACATAAAGCTATATTGCCAACTTAATTACTGGTAAAGCTGTTCGGATCGTTAAAAAAAACTTTGGATTTTGCTGCCTACCTATGAATGTAAACTATATACTTGAGTACATATTTTCATTTACCAATTAGTTATATATGTAAAACAAGGAAAAAAAAAAGTTGTCTGATGTTTATGTACTGTTTTTTTTTTTTAACAAATAAAGGATGTTTTCATTGATTTAAAGCCAAATGACACTTACAAAAAATATCAAATTCTAATGAATACAGATAAAAAAAAAACAAAATAAATCTCAAGTCAAACTAGTTACTAATAACACACTGATATACTCAAGTGTTATTTATTGGTGTAGTCTTTGCAAAGGAAATGCTTAGATATACTATAGTCTTCTTGTGAAAAGTATTTGCCGATTATCCCATAGCGCATCCGAAGAACTTACGTCCATTGAAGTCTGCAATGCAATTAATCAACAATTTAATCCTAAATCTAAAGAATGTGAAACTGGATTTATTGAGCTCTTCAAAAAGGACAGACAGTACTACTCAACCAAAAAGAGGGAGAAATTAACTCTCTCAAATGAAAAAAAAATAATAATTTAATCTAACGGAAAACATTATCAATAACATAATAGTTACAAAGATTAGGGCTTCTTATTGATAAATTGTCAATAATAGTCCCTTCCAATTACGAGAGATTATAGGTTTTTCTAAAGAGAAGAGGAAAAGAGAGAGAGGAAGCAATGTTCCCAATGTTTATGTGCTTATTATTGATTTATCGTGCATACAAAAAACAAATAGAATATTTAATATTAGAAATATGATAAAGATGAGAGTACATAATATTGGAATAGGATAAAGGTATCGGTTTATATGGCTCTCTTTGACCTTAAAGTGGCAATATAATAGACATTTCAATAGATAGAAGTAACTCTCTTTGAAGGTAAAGATGAGAGTACACAATATTAGAAATAAGATAAAGACATCGGTTGATATGGCTCTCTTTGAACTTAGAAGGGCAAGAAAATAGACATTTCAACATCAATAGATAAAAGCAGCTAACTTTGAAAACAGTAATGCAAGAAAATAAAAACATGACTACCCTACGTACGTGAAAACATCAAAAGAATGTTTCTCGTTTATAGCCATGCATGCATTTTTGCATCAACACGATTTTCCTTCCCGATAAAGAGAAAATTAAAGTTGATCGACCCATTCCACCTCTATGATGTGTACTTGTAAAATAAAATCTCCACAAATGATTAGATTGATTAATTAATTACAAAATCTCCACAAATGATTAGATTGATTGATTAATTAATTAATTAATTTTGCTGGCTGCTGCGTTTTTTTCATCTGGAATTCTTTTTTTAAAAAAATCCATGAACTGGGGTCCCTTTAATTATTAACTAGGACGTCATTCATGCATTCATGCATGCCATACATGAGGCAAGACGACCACATTAAATTGCATTTTGAGGAAATCATTAGTGACTAAATTATTCAGTACATAGTTGGATCTTTTGTCAGATTTATTTATTGTTGTTGTCTTTAGTAATGCATCAATGCATCATTCACTTACTTTGTAGCTGATTTACGCATCAGGATATTATCCCCTAATTCCTATTTCCTAAATTTCTATTTTAAGCGTGGTAATTTGTAAGTATCTGACAGAGTATTGGGGTTTCAATTTTTCAATTTTTGATCATTCATATTTTATTTATCAAAGATTTGCCAAAAATACGTACCCGCATGAATAAATTGCTTTCCAGTCCCTTGAAATTTGATGAAATGGTTTTCTGATAACACGTTTTTAGAAAAATATTTATGGGACTAATTAGTTTAGCGCAAATGGTTTCTTGAGCACAAAGCTTTGGGTTGTCTGATTTCTAGGTCACAACTAATTATTTTTAGGTCCTGAACTTTATGAATTTACTGCTTGTCGCCCAACTAGGGTTTCAAATGCAAATACTTCAAAGTTTTTGGTTGTTTTGCAAAACTAAGCATATATTTATGTTTAGACTTCTTATAATGACTTTAATGATACTCGTTATCACAATCTACTACTTACATCATAAATATTATATTTTCTGTGATTAGAGGCCCATCATGCTTCAGAAATAATAAAATTTTAATTAGATAGTTGTGACCATTACCTGAAATTAGTCGGCGTTGGACACTGACGTTCCTCTAACTTTCAGTTTACAAAAATTATTAATCTCAACCATACCTTCCTTAGATCAGGCACATCACAGATCCGTTTCGTTTCTTACGTTGGACCGTAGTCAGTAACCAAGTTTTTAATATTTTTTCAAGGATAGTGGAACTTTAATCAATAAATTATAATATTTAATACATAAAGTTGAATTGTAACGTTTCCTACTAGGACACTCCTTTTATTGAAAGATTAAAAGTGGAAATATTACAATGAAAAGATTTGAAAAAAAGGACTTAAACAACTAAAATCATTCTTGCTCATAGAGAAATGGACAATCCTTGTTCAAGAATGCTCAAATGACCGTGTTTCAGTACTCAACCTCTCCTTTTATAGAGAGATGGGGGTACATAGGATGCCTTATTGGCTACAGTATGTACACATTGATTTTACATATGGTTATAGTTACGTTCACATGGCTATAGTAGACTACTTTATTTTACACACCTGATACTTATCAAAATAGTATAATAACGGAACAACCACTTTTCAGAGTCCTTTAATGGCAACGAGGCTACTCGTTATTATTGAGATTCTGCATACCTTCATATCCAATTATATCTTCTATACCATCATTATCTAGATAATCATCAAAACCTTCATCAAATTAAAGATGCTCTACTTTCCATTTCTCAAATAATTTAAAAAAATATTTCTTTTCTTTTTTTGATAAGAATTTTTTAGCTCCAATATCAAAGAGATAATCAAGGATATCTTCTTAAACCACTCCTTCCACCTTCCTGTATTCTTTAAACTCATTGTCACAGACAAAAGTAGTGTTTCCGCAATGCATTAACTTTTTTCCTATTTAATTAATGCCCAACTTTGATGATAAATGCTGTAAAAATCGATGACTCTTGTTAAAGTAGGATCAGTAATTAATTCTCATCGATCTATAAATTATTTTTGTTGTTGATAATAGAGATCGTCGTAATCAACAATCTGAATAAGATAATGGGTTAATTTGACTTTTTCATTTTTAAACTCGATTAGTGCACAATGTACCTCCACATATAGGAATCGATTATTTGGAATTTTTGTTAGACCATTAGAAGATGTTAGAATTCAATGGATCTTTCTGAACATGCATTGTTGGAACTTGATTAATTTTGAGAAAAATGGCTACTTTCGATATGAAAATTCTATAAAGTAAACTACCATCTTGTACTCCCAGACTTTAATGACAGGGTCATTTGGAAAGATTGAATTTGCTAGAAAACTAATACCATCAACGTCATATTTATCAGGAAAGTAGATTGGTGTACTCTGAGACTCCCAAATATCATAGGAATAATTATGATCAGCATTACAAAAACAGAGCTCATCTCCGACGGAAAAGCGATGATGTGGGTACCCAATGGAAGATGTCAGATTTTTCGACGGAAACACCGTTGGATTCCGACGGAAAATCAAATTTCTGACGGAAAATCCGATGGGAATTCCGACGGGTTTTCGTCGGAATCCGATGAAAATTCCGTCGGAATTTCCCAGCCCATTTTTCAAAAAATTTTGGTTCTCGATTAAATTGTTCGATGAGAGAGAGGGAGATGTTCGGGGTTCATTTCAACCGCGAAGAGAGAGAAAGCGAGAGAGTGGGAGCAAGGAAGAGAGAGAAAGAGGGAGATGTTCATGGTTTCTGGTGACCGAAAAAATTACTGTCGTCGCTTATAGTTTAACGGTAAGTCATTTGTTTTAAGTTGATTTGCTCTTTGAAATTGAAATATTTAAGTTAATTAATTTTTTTATGGTGGTTGATTTGTTATGAATGAGTTAAAGAGTGCCATCGTCGCCAATGCCGCCGCCATCGTCAGTGTCACCGCTGCCGTCCCCGGTAGTCTGCTTTGTTTTTCAGGTATTTAAAGGTTAGCAGAATTGTTGTGTTTTGAAATTATATATATGAATTTGGTATGTGTTGTTAAATTTTGTGAATTTAATTTTGAAACATATTTGTATAGTTTATTTAATTTTTTTCATAAAATATGGTTGTGAATTATGTTAATTTTTTATTTAATTTGTGAAGTACATTTATTTGAATAAGTGGAATAAAATATGTTAAGTATGTACATCTATAATAATTATATAATCATTATAAAACGTTGAAGTATGTTAAACATGTGTAATATGTTTTGTTTTAGTGAATAATTTAAGTTTGCTAAGTATGTTTATTTTTTGTTTGATTTGTGTTATATATTAAATTTTTGTAAGTATGTGAAGTGTATGTTTTTTGAGGTATGTTCAATTTTTTATATGATTTGTTTTATTTTTGACAACTTTCGGAAGAAGCACCACAAGAAATGAGAGAAGTACACTCAGCTGCAATTATGGATGTCATAAATAATTTTTAATTTAGCGCATTTAATTTTCAGACATGAAAATTCATATTTTGTAACCATATTATAGGTAATATAAGTTGTTTGTAGTGGTTGTTTTATATTTAAGTAATATAAAAAAAATTTTTAAAGCCAAATTTTTTTTCAGAGCCAGCATTTTTTTTGGAGGAGATTTCCGATAGGTTATTCCGTCGGAAAAGCCGTCGGATGCCGTTGGAATGTAATCTACGACGAGCTAATTCCCGACGGGCGTCTATCCGTCGTAATTTCCGTCGGAGATTAAATTTCCCGTCAAAATTTAGCAATTTTTCCATCGGAGATTCCGTCGCAGACTCCAAGCATTTTTGTTGCACACCACTCATTGAACCATTTTTCTTGAATATTAGAACTTATTTTTTCTTCGATATCATAAGGATATCTTAGGTAATTAACTTGTAACTGTAGAAGGAAAAATCTTGGGGTTATCAGGCAGGCAGAAGACAGTAAACTAAAATGTGATATACTTTTAGTATGAAATTTCAAATTATCAATGAGGATTTTACTAGAGGGAGAAATTTGTTCTAGTAGTAATGGCATTTCATTACGGATTTCCTCCTTTTCTAGCAGGAATTCTGCTCTGATGATCACCATTGGCGAGTTTTCAAGTTAAACTACCTATCAAAGAGTTCTTCAATCCCCGTATATGTTCAATAAAGAAGGAAAACTGGTTAAATCATAATTGCTAATACAGAAGTTGCCCTTACGCTTGCATATTTGATAAATTCTGTTTCATAAAACTAAGTATTCCTTTGCAATCGATTCGAATAAAAAAAAGTTTTGGGGCTGAAAAGATTAAGAACTTCTCAATGCCCCTTACGATTGCAAGGATTTCTTTTTCCATCGCAGGATAGTTACATTCTGTCATATTAAAACTTCCACTGTAATATTTACGGAGTTTTTCTCCTTCTTTGATTTTGAGAACTGGGCTCCAATGTTCATTATTGGTATCTATCTCAATAACTAAATCATCTCCTTCATTAGACAAATTAAGAACATGAAGATTTGTACATATATTTTTGAGATTTTGAACAATCTTTGAATCATTAGGAGTCCATGTCCAACTTACTTTTTTCTTGAGTTTCTGCTGCAATGACTTTCTCAGTTTAACTAAATCTTTAATAAAATTAGAAGCATAGGTAAGACATCCAAGGAACCTTTCTAATTGCTTTCTATCTTCAGTTTTTTCAAAAAAATTCTCTATTTCTTCCAGGATATATTTTTGTAGGATGATTTGTTTAACTTTTATCTCTAAGCCTAAGAACTCAATTTCTTGTTTAGTATAAAAGTACTTATTCTTATCAAATATAATACCATGATCAATGCATCTTTAGGTGACAGCTAAGACATCACCTTTGTGTTGTTCTATGGCTTTGGAAAGACAACGATATCATTAATGTAAACTAGACAACAGTGATTAAGATTTTTAAAAATGTTATCCATTCTTCTTTGGAATATTTGAGGCATATTTCTAAGACCAAATGACATTACTATCCATTCATAATGTCCTTGTGAGGCACTAAATGCAGTTAAAGGAATACTTTTCTTATCCATTTTTATCTGTCAATAACCGCTTTTGCAATCCATTTTTGAGAATCAAGAGGCTCATTGAATTCTATTGAAAAAAACAGTTTTGTTAGGAATATAATAATCATTAAAGACAGTATTATCATTAATCTTTTTATAATTTACTAGCATTCTTGCTTTTCCCCTTTTTTCTTCTGTATGATTTCTTACCATGAAAGTGGGACTAGTATAAGGACTTTTGTTATTCCTGATTTATCCTTTATCCAGAAGTTCTTTGATTTGTTTATCGAATTCTTGAATATCTTAGTGTATATACACCATTTGTTTAACTCGAATAATAGTATTGGGATTTAACAAAGTAATTTTTACAAATGTCTTGCCTTTATTCCAAAATTTTAGTAGATTATCAGAGTAGAGTTTTTTATATAATTACTGCTGTTGTTCAGCAATCTGTTCTTTAATAGATAACTCAAGTAGTGAGATTGTCAATGATATCTCATGTTGTACGGGCATTACCTTCTCACCACACTGGCTGCATGTAAACTCAGTTTTCTGATGAGTGTAAGCATTGTTTAATTTTACAATAGGAACTGACTGATCATTAATTGTGAATATTATTTGGTTTATGGTCTGTGTGCATAAAGAATATAATCTTTAAAATTATTTTCAAGTTTCATGTCATGAGAGAATTGACCAGTAGCCTATAGAACTGGTATAATACATTGAACTCCTCCTAATTTTATGAAAAACCCTTCTATGGCTTCGTTGTGACTCATAATGCTATTATTAGTTATCCTTACTTGTAAAGGATTTTTAGTTCTTTTCCACATAAACTCTGCATATAATGATCTTTTCCCAAACTATACAGAACAATCACTATCTATGTAGGCACACAACTCATATTTATTATATCCTTCTAAGCATACATTTATTGGGATATAGATGCTGTTAGAATTTGTGTTGGTGACTTCATAGCATATCTCCATAGTTATGCTTTTGACTAATCCATCTTCATAAATTGGTTCACTAACAGTTCTTGTTTTGTACTAAATGACCTTTCTATCTAGACTCATACTTCGTTCTACACTGAGTCTTGCAAATTCAAAACTCATTCTACTCATTTCACTAATCGTACTAATTATATCGTCTTCTTTAAGTTCTTCTTTAGTTGATGAATCTTCTTTAATTGATGAAGATTCTTCTCCCAATTCTGATTTTGTACTCATGCTTCTTAATAATTAGAGTTTAATGGTTATTTTATCATTGTCATTAATTTTATCAAATTTTTCTTGTTGAATTTTTGTAGGGTTGGTAAAGTTAGATATCCATGAACGATCAATTTTTATCTCCTATAGATTAGACTTAATCCTCTTAATCTTTTGCATAGGGGTAGAACTTTAAAATTTTTCTGCTTTATCATTGTGACCTTAGTCATTGGACCTATAGTATCATCAAATTTGTAAATAATTTTTTAAAATATTCTTAATGGATATCATCCTCTTTTCATATCCATCCCAACTGTTTTTATTCTAAGGGATAAGAAACTTTTAATAAATTCATCTTTTAGACTCACATAATATTCAAGTCGATAATTGAATCTTACCAATCCATTACATAAGTTGGCCTTAATCTTTGTGATAATTTGATTGTTAAATTTAGTATGCCTAATATCACATAGTAAGGAATAAAGATCAATATCTTTGTCATAATAGTATAATGGAGTAATTTGAACTTGGACACTTCTAACATTGATATATCTATATTTTCCATCTCTGTTATATTTAAGGATATTTTTTCAATTAATGAGATTAATTTCTCCCCCATCATACTCACAAGCTTTGATCTCTAGATCTCCTTCCATCATCTCGCAAATATACTTGCTCTTTAATTGAAAGATGGATTTTTTATAGATCATATCTTTCTGAATTATGGGAAGGACCCAATCTCCTTTGACTTCTTTGTTATCATTATCTATAACAAACTCTTCTCCCTAAAGATCACCAAAATTAATCGAGCTACTTTTCATCATATAGCTTGTTTCTTCATAATCACTTTCTTCATATTCGTTGTCCAATATAATTTCAACAATCCCTTTGTTGTGATTCAGTATCAGGTTGAACGCTTCATTTTCACTAAGCTCAACATAATCTAGGCTACCTAAGATTTCAATAAGTTTGTTATTCTTCCTATTTTTGCATTCATTAGCATAATATCCTACTTCTCCGCATGCCCAATATTTGCAATTGTTTTTTCCTATAGGACAATAAATTGCTTTCCTAAAAAATCTACAATTTTAGGACTTGATTTGTTATGATATTTTCTTTTATATTTTTCTCCTCTTTGCTTATTAAAGCTCTTTTTCTTATAAAATTTTCTCTTTTACCTCCATTCAGGTTCTTTTCCCCATTGGTGAGGCGAATTCCAACAAATTAGGAATTACTTCTCAATTTTCTTTTGCTTTTGGAGATCAAGACATTGATCATTGATCCATTTTCTTAAATAAGATATTCTCAAATCAAGGGTATCAATGACATTTGCACCTTCAAGCCATGCAATGTACTTTTCATTAATTATGAAATTTATCAGATATGGCAATTTGTCATAGAACATATCAATATTAGTTTCATTGTGCCCAATTTTATAATAATATTGACTAAATTCAACAATATAATTTTTCAGATATTTCATATCCCATAATTCTATATTATTAATCTTTCTCTGCCATTCTTTTGGCTTTTCTTCAGAATCAAGTTTAACTCCGATAAATTTGATTTCAATTTTCTTACATAGAGTTTTGAACATGGCAGTTGGTGTTTCCATAATTCCTAATATATTTTTACCATTCTCATTTAGTGAATCATACCAGTTAGTTACAGTGTCAGAGAAACTATATATGTACAATATAAATTTAGAAAATTTGTAGTAGTCCAGGTAGTATTTAAGTTTAAAATACTATTCATGCATTTTTTCCAATGTTCAAATATATCTTCTCCATTACGAGTTTCATCTATATTTAAGATGTATCCCGTCTGAATAATTGGAGTAAGATCAACTTCTTCAAATGTTGTAATTTTCCTTGGGATGAACCTGAAGAAAAAAAATTGGTTGTACATCTTACTGGAACATACCTAGGTCTTATAAAATGGGTATTTCTTCTAGAAGATTTATTGAATTTATCAGGCTTAGGAACAACATTGTTAACCAAAATGATATCTATCTCACCTAAGTCGAGTTCTTCTCCAATTTCATTAATCTCATCTTCAACAGCCATTTTATCATATTTTTTAATCCAATTTTCTTTTAATTTCTTCTACGGGTATAACATTAAGATCTTCTAGCTTGATTTGATTCATTTGCTAATATATTTTTTCTTCTAATTGGATATTATTAGTATCTCATTATGATTAGATAATATAGCATGTTTTTCACTAATTGCATCCATGATCTTGTTTAATTTTTCTAGATTTTGTTCTTCGTCGAACATAGTCTGTAGTTCTTCAAGAGTATACTGCTTATACTCGATCTTCTTCTTCCTTTTGTGCTTTTTCAACCGATTTCTCATATGATTTTTCTCCTACTTCTTTTAGGGTTTTTATGTTATGCAAAGGAAATGCATTCTTATTTTTTGGGTTTTGGAAAGGATATTTATGCTGAAATGGAGTACTAATACTAAAAGTAGCTTTTTCACTATGCCTTACTTCATTAACTAGAGAAAGGTGATTTAGATATAATTGTTTTTTAAACTCCTTGACTTCGGTTTTAATTTTAACTAATTCCGCTTTTAATTTTAAAATTATATTAGTGATATAATTTAATTGAGGTGCTACTAAAGAAATATCTTCCAGCGAGTGAACAACGTGAGAATAATTTGATCCCGGGCAAGCAGGTGATGATTCAAGCATTGAGTTAGTTAGCTTAATCACTCATTAATTAGTTTAATTATCTTAATTATTTTTTGTCACATGGCTCTGATACCAATTGAAAGAGGGCTCCGAGTAGTACCTATCAGCAGAAAACCACATGCATAAAATTAAATTTTTTAAAAGTAAGTTTTTAAGGATTGTGGTTAAAAATGAAAATTTAAAAATCTTAGGTTTTTTTTGGGGGGGGGGCAATTTAAAAGACTACTTTTGACAAGTTTAGTTCCAGAAATCATTTGCACAAAAGTTTGATGGACCAGAAAATCGGTTCTAAAGTTGTAGGTTCCGAAAATTATTTATGCCAAACTTTGAAAGTCGGAATAGAATTTATCTTACCCACACTGCATAAAAGGAAAAAAATCATTGCAAAATACACTATGATTGCATCTTTAATCGTAACTTGACCAATTCACATGGGCCAGGAACTCGAAATGTCATATATTGACTGTCAAGCTTTCAAATAGATTTAAAAGAATTTTTTTAACTTGACCTCATGTTAGATTAATTTATTTGAAAATGAATTTTCTTTCACTGACTTTTGTTGAACCTTGGTATGTACAAGCAAACACATAGTTAGGTGTATGTATGGGAGAGCAACTAGACCTTTGGACTTGAGATGTTGTTGTGGGCATCTTCCCCTTCTTGGCTCCTTCTCTGTCCACTAAATCCCAGTTGGTTGTCCAGTGATGGGGGCCAATAGGCTAGAATCTTTACTCATATGAAAATTATAGCTATTGTTGGCCATGTTCAATAGTTGTTCTAAATAGATATTAATAGATAGTTGTTTAGATGTGACTGATGAGAATGTGCTTGGTAAATTTAATTGTTGGATTGGCTAATTAATGCAACGTGACAAATTATGAATAATTTGCTAAAAATAAAACCTCTAAAGACTTTTTTTATGCAAAAAAATTTGAAATGCTACCTACCAAAAACTAATTTTATTTACTTTTTAGAAAAATTGCTTAAAATGCTAAACACTGCTTGAAACATTAGTCCAACATTATCTTATCGAACACTAATCTTTGAATAATTAATTAGTAATTTGACTAGATCAAAATGCTAAATGATACTCCAACCATTATTGCCGAATACACTCTAAATAAGTACAGTATGAATCTTGGGATTATATTCTTAGTTTTTTTTTATCCTTTAATTTATTGAGCTATTGTTTACCCATAAGGAATAGAACTCTTCTATCAACCTTTTTTTTTTTTTTTTTTTGAATTCATGATAAGACTTGAATTTGGAACATTATCAAAAGGACAATAATCGAATCATCTGAACTAATCTACATTGGTAAAATTTTTGGTTATATTGTATGGGCGTTGTATTAGAATTTGACTGACATTTGGACTTGATTAAAGCACCATTAGGGATGACATGAAACATAGGAACACAATGAAGAGCAAAAAAAGATCCTGTAAAATTCCATTTGTATGGTTTGGTAATATTTAATTAATTTTGTTTGCATCTTAGACATGTGTTGCATGCATGCTCACACACATTAATTAAGAAAGGACACTCATTTGGCATAATCTTGATTTGATTATGATTCCGCGATCTTCTCAAACAGTGGCTTCCAGTTTACAATATTGCAAGAAGAATCCCCCCCAAAAAAAAACAAATACTCTTTTTTACTGATAATACAGTGGTTTCATGTAGAATAAATGTTGAATTAAACAAGTTAACAAATAAGGGGTCATCCATTTGTAGCATCATTTTAAAATTTAGGGTTAGTAGCAAAATACATCATGAATTTTTATTTTTGTCAAAATTTTCATCTTCTAAGCACATTATACCCCTATAGCAATTTTATGTTTATATTTTGGCATTTTAAATACTAGCTTCAGAAACTCTTTAATCTAATTAATATCATTAAATAATATCTTAACAATAAAAGACAGAAACCTAGAATATATATCTAAAGAACTAAATAATTGTTTCATAAAAATTAAACTTTTACTAATTTTGTTACACTACAGGGAACCGGTCCAGTTGAGACCGAAATTTAGAGACCGGTACAAAAATCGATCTCAAAATTTAAGTTGAGACCGGCATTTAAAGATCGCTAACAGTGGTCTCCAATAGAGTCCAATTATGAGACCGAACAACATTTTGGACTTTAACTGCGACTGGGCTTAGAGACCAATATTCTTGGACTCAAACTCTTCATCATTCCCGCATAGACAGACACCAAAAGTTAGAGACCGAAGTCCATCATTGGTTTCTAACTGAGACCAAACTCCAAAATTGGTCTCTAACTGAGACCCAAAAACTTTTCGATCTTAGATTTAGAAACCGATTTCGTATATCGGTTTTTACTTTCTGAGCTAGTTTTCAGAACATAACTCGGTTTCAGTTGAGACCAAACTCCAAAATTGGTCTCTAACTGAGACCACAAAGACTTTTCGGTCTCTAATTTAGAGACCGATTTCACATGTCGGTCTCCAATTTCTTAGCAATCTTCCAGAACTAACTCGGTTTCAATTGAGACCAAACTCCCAAATTGGTCTCTATCTGAGACCAAAAGGACTTTTCGGTCTCAGAGTTAGTGACCGATTTCGTATATCGGTCTCCAATTTCTGAGAAAGCTTTCAGATTTTAACTCGATTTCAGTTGAGACCACAAATGCCGGTCTCTACGTTTCGAAGAAAAAAAACAAGTCCAAGCGCGGGCGTCTTCTTCTCCAGTTAGCTCTCTGCTCCTCGCTCTCTCTCACTCCCAATTCACTACTCTGTGCTCCCTGCTCTGCTCTCTCACTCACTCGATCTGCTTGCTCCTTCAACCATTCACTCACTTCCGTCCTCAGCGTCATGCTTCAGACGCCCCACACCGGCTGCCGTCTCTGGTCGGTGCTTCAAACCCCCCAAACAACACCAAGGTATGCCTTCACATTGATTTCGCCTCTGCTGTTTGTACATTGTCAATGTTGTGCATTCATTTGTGTGTCTTCACTCGTATTTGTCTTCTTTGCCGTCAATGGAAGTGCTGATTTGAGGTATCTAGGGTTTTCACAACTGTGCATAGCTTCGTTGGCTTACCCGTTGATTGCGTCTGAGTTGTGTGCAGAGTTGATTTCATATGCACACCATGTGTTTGTGAAAATGTCTGAACGGCTTGGCAAAGCAAGAGGGAAAATGCGGAACGGCTAAATCACTCTTCCTGATTATTCCTTTTCTTCTTGAATGCTAAACAAATGGTTTGGATGGAATTTCTTGTAGGAGTTTAATCGAGCACTTATTAAAAAAACTGAAATCAAGTGGGTGGTTATCTTCTTTCCTCTAATTAGAGTAGGCAAAAAAAAATTCTAAATTGGAAACAGCGTATCACTGGGGAGAGGTCTAAGATATCATGAACCCTTACTGGAATAAAGCCGAAATGTTAGATGCTTTTAGTTCTTTTAACCTTCTGTGGAGAAGTGTGAGTTGCAACTCAGCTGCGTACCTTTTTACATGAACTTCAAAGAAAAAACACTGACCCAAACAGAAAGACCAACTTCATGAGAGAGATGTGAGTCAGAACAATGAAAATACTAACCAACGCCATAACCAGTAGCCAACCACAAAAACTAATTGAATTTTGATGCTGTTGTGCGTTGAATTAGAGTAGTTCGAACCTGAAATTCATGTTTTCTTTATATCAATTTTTGGATTTTGGGTTAAAATTAGGTTGTGTAAAGTGATAAATTACTGGAAGCTCATTTGGAGTAGATGTAAACCCAGTTTGAACATTGTGGTTGCCGTGGTTATAATTTGCTACCGGAGTTGTTTTTGTTTTTCGTTTTATGGAGTTGTTGCTATGACCCATTTCTGGTGGTGGTGTTGTTATTTTCTGTTGCTGGTGTTGTCTCTGTTTTCTATTTTTGTTGCTATATTGCGTTGTTGCTACTGCCTCCATATTCTATTGCTATTGTTGTCACCACACTATTGTATATGATTAGCCCGGTTGCTAGGAAGACCACTACCGCTATAACAGCAAGTGCGCCTAAAGACGTTGCAGGCTTTTGTCATGGATGCAATAACATATGTAGGGGCGATGAAGGAATAGAAAAAGAAAAAGCAACTTCAACTAATAAGCTTTGGAAAACAATAAGTTTATGTATGTTTGTATGTATGTATGTATGTATGTATGTGTGTGTGTGTGTATATATATATATATATGTATATGTATATATACGTATACATATATGTACGTATATATGTATGTATGTATTTATCTACATATACTTATTGTTGTACAAAAAAATGTATGTTTGGCTAGTAATATATATAGATCCTCCTGAGACAATGGATCCAAGTCGGGTGTGGATGTACAACAGACTAGAAGGGAAGTATCTAAGCAAGACATTCGTTGAGAAAGTTGATGACTACATTAAGTTTGCCTGTGCACAACAAGAGTTTCAGAGGTGCCAAAAACTGAAGTGCCCTTGCGTGAAGTGCCGTAATTTACCATACCTTGATGTGGATACGATCAAGTTACACTTGTACCAGCGAGGGTTTCAACCTAACTATTAGAAGTGGGTGCATCATGGTGAAATGTTCCTCGAAAATGATGGAGCTGCAACTTCCTCATCCAATGCACAAGCACTACCCAACCTTATGAGGGATATGGTGATGGATGCATACCCACATACGTTACCCGCATCATTACAAGAGCTGCCCCACAATGCGGAGCATGAACCAACACCAGAGGCGAAAAGATTCCTGGAACTCCTTAAGGCAGCAGAGAGACCATTGTACGAGGGATGCGAAATGTCACTACTAAAAGCTGTTACATGGCTTACTAATCTTAAATGTGAATATAATCTACCCCATCGAGCGGTTGATGGTATTGCATCATTCATGAAGGAGATATGCCCAAATAACAACGATATGGTTGGTAATTGCTATGAAATTAAGAAGTTGCTTGCTAGTCTTGAACTTCCACACCGTAAAATAGATGTTTGCCCTAATGGTTGCATGTTATTCTGGAAGGGGGCAGCTGCCTCCATAGATGCACTTTTTGTGATGAAGGGAGATATTCGAGGACAGGCAAAGATGGAAGGCAAATTTCGAAGAAGCAACTAATATATTTCCCTGTTGGACCTCGATTACAGCGTCTTTATGCAACAAAGAAAACAGCTAAGAGTATGAGATGGAAACATGAGCACAAGCGCCCTCCTGGGGTCATGGCACATCCATTAGATAGTGAGGCTTGGAAACATTTGGATGCTTCGTATCCTTCGTTTGCTTCCGAACCACATAATGTGAGGTTAGGCTTGTGCACTGACGGCTTCTCACCATTTGGCCATTACGGTCAGACATATTCATGCTGGCCAGTGATTGTGACCCCTTACAATTTGCCCCCATGGATGTGTAAGAAAAGGCAATTTATGTTTATTGCTCTACTCATTCCCGGTCCAAAGAATCCAAAAGGAAATCTGGACATATATATGCAACCTCTTATTGAAGAGCTTTTGCAATTGTGGCATGAAGGAATACCAATATATGATGTGTCCCAGAAGCCAAATTTCTTACTGAAAGCTGCCATTCTTTGGACTGTGAGTGACTTTCCCGCTTACGGCATGCTCTCTGCCTGGATGACTGCTGGAAGATTAGCGTGCCCCTATTGTATGGAACATACAAAAGCGTTCAGGCTAGCGCACGGGAACAAGCAATCTTGGTTTGACTGTCATCGACAATTTCTCCCAAGGGATCATAGATTTTGGCGTAATAAATCAGCATTTTATAAAAATAGGGAGGACCATTCAGAACCTCCGCCAATGTTGACCGGGGAACAGATTTGGAGTCGTGTGTCTTCACTTCCAACGGTAGCAGAGCACAAGAGAAAAGTGGATGGTTATGGACAGTCCCACAATTAGACAAGACGCAGTATATTTTGGGATCTCCCTTATTGGAGTAAGTTGTTACTACGTCACAACCTCGACGTCATACACATTGAAAAAAATGTTTTTGAGCAAATAATTAACACCATGATGAATGTTAAAGACAAAACAAAAGATGATCTGAACGCGAGGAAGGACATGCTTACTCATTGTAAACGTAGGAGACTTAATGTTCGTGTTGTGGAAGCTGGTGAAGGCAGCCGGCGAGAAGTTATGCCACAAGCTCCATATGTCCTACAAAAGGAGCATAGAAAGGTGGTGTGTGAATGGATTCGTAAACTGAAATTCCCAGATGGTTATGCGTCGAACTTGAGTAGGTGTGTTGACTGGAGAAATGCTTCACTTCATAACTTGAAAAGTCATGATTGTCTTGTCTTCATGCAGCGTTTGCTGCCACTGGCTTTCAGAGATCTTTTACCAACGAACGTATGGAATGTTCTAACTGAGCTTAGCCAGTTCTTTTGGGATTTGTGTTCATCTAAGTTGCATGTTGATGACATAGTCCGTTTGGAGAACAACATTGCAGAAATATTATGCAAGTTAGAACGAGTTTTTCCCCCTTCATTCTTCAACGTAATGGAGCATCTACCTGTGCACTTACCTACGGAACTGAAACTTGGAGGACCGGTTCAATATCGATGGATGTATGACAATGAAAGATACGTTGTGTTTTATTGAAATTATGTCAGCAGTTCCGTACATAAGTGACGGTTCTTTTTATTGGATTATAGGTTCCTTCATCACCTCAAGCGGAAAGTGGGCAACAAAGCATGTGTGGAGCCTTCAATTTGCTATGCGTACTTAATGGACGAGATCACGAACTTCATTGTCAACTATTTCGATGACAGTGTTAATGTTCGGGCACGAGATTTGCCCAGAAACGTGATGAACATTGATCAGAACACAGCTGATGCCAAACTTCCAGAAATTTTCTCCCAAAACGTGGGATATGCCCCGAATGACGGCACTGTTAGGTTCTTAGATCATATGGATCATCGATTGGCACATATATATGTGCTTTCGAACTATGGATTGTTGGGCAAATATGAACGGTAGGTTTTTGTGATTCATATGGAACAAGCGTTGCATATAGTGAACATGAGTGTATGATGTTCTCATTACACTGTGTAGGAAATTTGCGTTGGAGATGAGCCAACAAAACCACCGTGTTCGGGACGAGGATGTGTTGCTCACATTTCAGGATAGATTTCCAGAATGGTTCAAAGCGTATGTACGTATTTGTACTATGTGATTTCCTTACACAACTAACGCATTATAATGACAACTTATTTGACCATTTGTGGATATGACGGCCATGTAGATGTTGCACTCCAACGTCGACAACGATGTTCTGAGAACACTTGCGTATGGCCCTAAGAGACATATTCGTCGTTGGGATCATTATTACATGAATGACTTCAACTTCCATGCATATGACTATGGAAAAAACAAGTCAACAATGAATTACGGTGTTTGCGTGAAAGGGACAGATGGCCAGGAATATTATGGCATTCTGCAGGATGTAATTGAGTTGGAGTATGTTGGGGATATTCGTTCATATAAGACGATCTTGTTCAAGTGTGAGTGGTTTGACTGCATTAATGGTGTTGTTGTCCATGATACATACAAATTGGTCGATGTAAATCACACGAAGAGATATCCCCAGTACGACCCATTTGTCCTTGCAAGTCAAGTCATGCAAGTCTGCTTCATGCCCTATCCTATGAAAGATAACAGTAAAAAGGACTGGTGGGCAGTGGTAAAAATGAAACCAAGGTCAATAATAGATGCCCCGGAAGAGGACACACCATTCCAAATAGATGAAAATGAAAACCCGCCTAATTTAGACGATATTGACGTAGACGATGATGTCGACATCGTACCACAAGAGGAAAATGACATAGATGACGTTGTGGACGATGAGGTAGATGCCATCGATGGTGGAGACGGAGATGAGTGGCGCGGTGGGTTCGTAGGTGAACACGATGATAATGTTGATGATGATGATGATGACTACTTCACTGAGTCAATGTTTACATAGTGTACGTCGTTCACTAATTTCTGCAACGTTGGTGTTGTTGTGATTTAATAGCTGTTCCGTAAGTTAATGTATGCAACCTTTTACTACATTCCTCTCCCTCGATTCGTTATGTTATTTGACTTGCATGTTTTCCAACCAGAGTGCGTATTGGTTGCAGCTGTAATGTGTTTATGCAATTTGTTAGATTCATATCAAAGTACGCATCATTGATCAGTGTATCATACTTAGTGTCGTTCTGCATGCAATTACCTAAGTCAAATCCATGCACTTATCTAACTGATTTTTATAACTTTGCGCAGGAGTAGGTACGCATGGATGGTGCAAGTAGAGACATCACCCAGTACGAGTATCAGGAGACGCAGCCTCCTGAGTTTCCGTTGGAGGACAGTAGCACCCCCTTGACCAGGGTTCAACTTGTGCCGAACACCGATATGTGGTAAGCATCGTTAACATTCAAAGAATACAAAACGAATGTGTCCGACGTTTTCATTTCATTTGCTGGAAATGCTGTGTCATAGGTTCGGACATCGAGATGTCGCACGTGCCATCTCCGAAACCATTCAAACTTATTACAAGGACGCCTTCACGTGTTGGCGGGACGCCCCTGAGGATCACAGGAGGTTTTGGTGGAATTGTTTTAAGGTACATTTCCCAACTTCACAATATGGTACATGACACCCATATGGAATTAAGTTCAATAAGTATTGAGAAGTAAAATGTATGCGTGTAATTGATGGGATGCCTTATCCAATGCTCCGGATGTGTGATCCGTTGAGATGTGTATTTGGTGTATTCTGGGCGTGTGGCCCGATGAGCGTGTATATATATATCTGTATTTGTTGGTACTGCAGGGAAGTATTGTATGGCTTTAAGCCAGGGATATGGTCAACTTTTAGGCGGAACTCTGTCGGTTTCTTCCCAGAAATGAATTGTTTTGCAAAATTTTTTGGATGTGTGATCCGTGGAGATGTGTACGTTGTGTACTCCGGGCGTGTGGCCCGTTGAGCATGAGATTGTCTTACTTATGTGTATGTATTTTTTTCTACGTTAATGTATGTAATAGAGATTCAGATATTGTCAATTGCTAGGCGAAACTCTGTCCGTTTTTTTTCCAGAAGTATGACTGCATGCAAATAATTTGTACATTCACCTATATTTAACGTGCACGAAATATATATGTCGCAGAAGCAATCTTGTAGCCAATAAGTATGTCATCTATCCTCATGTTGGTGGTTTTTGTTACTATGTGTCAAGCATGACCACATATTATGGCTTACGTGAAAAAAATGACCACTACTGAGTTTTTGGAAACCTAACACAATGACCAAGTATTATTTGCAATTTTCCATGCAGCAACGACTCATATGGGATCCCGAACACGAGGCTTTAGTCAGAAGAGAATGGCAACAGAAGGTGCGTGTAAGGGTGAAAGACATAGTGAACAAGGCCGCGAGGGGCTCTCCGGACAAGATCATTACTTGGATGACGGATGATCTTCGCGCGTCATTGCGACACAAGAGGGAAAGGGATGAGGAATTCAAGAAGCGGTCTGAGAGGAACACGAAGAACAAGACAGAGGGACCGAAGGCAAAGATTGGGCACAGCCAGGGGTCAATATCAGCGACAATGTGGGAAGACAGACTGGTATGAATATCTGAAACACTTGACAGGTATACGTAAATTTAATTTCGCAATGCTACTGACGTAAACATATATATACTACTATCTGTTAGCCGAAGCAATTGGGAAGAAGACCATCTGCAGCTGAATTGTTTGTGACCACTCATTCAAAGTTTGATGCGAGTGGTCAACGGATTTGGTGCGATGCTCACGTGCAGAGCGTTTATGTAAGTACTACCATGATAGATTTGCTTGATTTGTAAATTTGGACTTCTCTGAACACCCTCCTCAATTGATCCCCTTCCTTAAGTTATATGTGTAGAAGTTGCTTGTAATTGTCGTGTTGTCATTGTCACGTGAGGTGATATACTCCGGATGTGTCATCCGTTGAGATGTGTATTTGGTGTACTCTGGGCGTGTGGCCCGTTGAGATTGCGAGCGTGTTATGTGGTGGTTAAGTTGTGCAGGGTAGAAATTATGGCTATATGCCTGGGATATTGTCAACTTTTAGGGGGAACTCTGTCCGTTTCTTCCCAGAAATGTCGTTAATTTTCCATTTTTTTTTGGACTGTTCCAATTCATCCCACTGATGCAGGACAAATATGAGCAACTGAAAGCAGGAACTGATGTGCAAGTGGGTTCAGCTGCAGATGATCACCTGTTCTTCAAGGCAAGTGGTGGTTGGAGTGACAAGGGCACTATATACGGTCTTGGAAGAGAGGGTCCAGCTATGTTTGAGAGACCGACAGCGGCTAGACGTACTAGCTCCAGCAGTTCTGCTGCATATTCCTCCCCGATAGTTACGCAGCTCCAGGACCAATTGCAAACGACACAGAATGAGTTGCAGACCACTCAAATTCGACTACATTCGATAGAGGAGGAGTTGAGGAGTACTAGGGAGGAGTTGAGTAGTACGAGGGAGGAGTTGGAAGCTACAAAGAAGCAGTTAGATGACAAAAGAATAGGGCTGCTGGAGTTAAATGCTCGGTTTGACAGCTTCTCGGCGCTCCTTGGCCACCCCACTCGTGCAGACAACTCTCAATCGTCTTCTTAGGCTTTGGTACGTAGCGCATGTCAGGTGCGTTATATGTACGTACATTGGGTTGTACATATTTATATTTAGGTTGTGGAATTTTTTGGTGTATAATTGCTGTATGAAGTACTCGAATGTATCAATGACCTTTGGAATGCAATATAAATTTTGCCATATTGACACTTTTACCGTCCAAAAATGTTGTATCGATTGCATCATTTGAGGAAAAAAAAATTAAACTGCAGGTTCAGCTGAAAAACAAGCCAAAATACGTGTTTTTTTAAAAATTATTTCAGAGACCGAAATAAATCGGTCTCCGGCACTAGGGATGGTGGTCTCAAAATATGGAATGAGTGGTCGCCCAAATTCCGGTCTCAGTCAGAGACCGAATGGTAGTGGTCTCCACTAGAGACCGAAATATTTGGTCTCTGTTAGAGACCAAATGTTCTTGGTCTCAGTTAGAGACCAAATTGATTTGGTCTCTAGTGGAGACTGGGTCCCCTGATCTCAAAAGGAGATCGCCGAATTCGGTCTCCAAGTGAGACCGCCTGAGGCCCAGTCTCGAGTAGAGACCAAATGTATTTGGTCTCAAGCGCCGGTCTTTACTGGAGACCAAATCAGAAAATCTGGTCTCCAATTTAAATTTGCTACCAATGATTTCGAGACCGGCGCATTTTCGGTCTCAATTCGGTCTCTGAAAAAGGATTGAGACCGAATTCTTTATGTTGGAGACCGAAAATGTTCGGTCTCTAACTATGCGCTTCCTTGTAGTGTTAGGATTAATATCAGAGTAACAATAATAGCGGAAGCAATAGGATGAATTAGAAATTCAGAATTCAAGTGAATAACAGAAAACAGAAGTAAGAAGACAAGAGATTTAACGTGGAAAACCTAATGCCGGAAAAATCACGGACGGCGACAGCACCAAAACAATTCACTATGAGCAGGAAGAATACAAAACGATCACAATCACCACAGTGATTTGATCTAAGAGCAGAATTACCACCTCTCTATTGTAATCTCTCACAAAGTACTTCTACCTCTCAATGTATGTATGAGTACTGGAGATATATCAGATTCTAGGCTTGACCCTCTTTATATAGGGTCTAAAAAATAGGGTTTTCCCCCCTTAGCATGCAACCCTAGCCGCCAGGTGGAATCCCCCCTTGAACAGAACTCTAACCGCCTTCCGAGAGAGGCGGCGTAAAAACACGGGGCACGACCGTGCCACATAGCACGGTCACCCCGTGCCATATGGCACGGCCGTGTCACATGGCACGGCACCCCCGTGCCGTTTTTCTGTCCTCTTCAACTGGACACGCCTGTGTCTTGTGTAGTACGGTCCCATCGTGCTGGTACTTGGATTTTGGGCCACGAAACCCAACAATCTCCACCTTGGACCAAAATCTCCAATCACTGCTCTCTGACTCCGTCATCGCACCCCGAAGGGTGACGCCCCCTTCCTAGGGGCAATGCCCCGATGGGCACTTAGTGGCTGTGAATACCCACTAAGTCCAAACAATGCTCGAACTTAGTCAATGGTAGAGGCTTGGTTAACATGTCTGCAGGATTGTCTGAAGTGTGAACCTTCTTCACTGTTATTTCACTTGCAGCAACTGTGTCTCTAATGTAGTGGTATTTCACACTAATATGCTTGGTCTTTGAGTGGTAGGCATCATTCTTAGTCAGGTGGATGGCACTCTGACTATCAGAAAATACAACAGTCAGAGCTTATGGGACTCCGAGCTCGATCACAAGGCCCCTTAGCCAGGTAGCTTCCTTCACCCCTTCAGTAGCAGCAATGTACTCAGCTTTAGTAGTAGACAAGGCTGCAATAGATTGCAATGATGCTTTCCAGGAGATAGCACTTGCACACATGATGAAGATATACCCAGATATGGACCTCCTCCTATCCAAGTCACCAGCATAATCAGCATCAACAAAGCCTATAACATCGGATGTATCAGCTTTGTTTCTATCAAACACTAACCTCTTCCCTATAGTACCCTTCACATATCAAAGGGTCCATTTCACAGCTTCCCAGTGATCCTTCCCAGGATTGTGCATATATCTACTTACC
>JAKOGI010004244.1:0-30543 GCA_029747015.1 Carnegiea gigantea
ACTCTTTGGACTCCCCTTGTTGAAAAGGATTTCCACACATGAGGGCCTTGAGCCATTCTTCTTAGGAAGTAGAGAAACATGTTTGAGCGTGTAAGTGGGTGGGTAAAAGGCACCCATCAACTTACGCCTCAACTTCTTCCAAGTTCTCACCTTCTCTTTTCCTTTCTTCCTTCTCTTAAACTTGTAATTCTTCCACCATTGAAGTGCACATCCTCTTAATTTTGAAATAACCACCTTGAACTTCTCTTGGTCACTAAGGTTGCGACAATCAAAGGCTTGCTCTACCTTAGAAAACCAAATTGTAAACTCGTCATTTTGGCCATAAAATCTTGGGATTTTTAGGCTAATCAACTCAATGTCAATCAAGGCTAGCTCTTTCCAGAAGTTCCTCAATGAAGGCATTGTGGATTAAATGCAAGGGTTCTTTGTGGGAGGAATTGTGTGTTTTAGCACGGTTGGGTAGGGCATGGTCGTGCTCAAGGGCACGGGCAGGCCGTGCTGACTTGCTGTACTAAAATGGTGAGGTTGGACAGTGGCACGGTCGTGCTCTTCAGCACGGTGTGGCCGTGCTGCTTTGCTGCCGAGCGTGGGTGCAAGTTACGGATGGTGATGCTTTGGGCTGATTTTTGTGTTTGAGTTAATGGTATGTGTTTGGGGTTGGAAGCTATGGCTGAGGAGAGTAGCCAATAGCTCTGATACCACTTGATGCACTTCTAAGACCTTGAAATGAAGATCAAAGAAGGAATCTCAAGTAGTGAAGCAAAGGGAAGTGAAAAGAAGAAGGGTGTGCAAGCAACAATGGAACAAGAAGATAAACTAAGCTTACTTGATAAGATATCACCACCAAGTTCACTTAGAGCTCTCCTTAAGGATCAAGTGAGGTAAGATATCATCACTCAATTGATCTTTAAGGACTCTTGAACACCACACTAGGGAGCTAGGCTAGTGATAAGCAAGAGTAGAGAGAGAAACAAGGGAGTTTAAACTCAACCCAAATGCATTCATTCATAAGTTGCCTTACATGTTGAGGTTCTTCCCCTACTTATAGGCCTTACAATCAGCAAAAATCCCATGAAAACCAAGGCCAAACAACCGGCCAAAAGGACAAGGGGAAGGGGGGACCAAAAAGCACAAGTACAAAAGCAAAAGTAAAAGCTGCCAGTGCTTTTTCAGAACTGCAGCACCAACTTCCAATGAGCATAACTTCCAAAATACTTTTCCAAATGGGTTGATTCAAAAGCTGGGAGAAAGCTCTGGAAGTCTAGTTTCCAGAAAGGCCTCTTGCAGCTTTAAATGCCCAGCCGTTTGAAAGCTACCCCCTGAAAAATGCAAAAATATATCTGCTGCCATCAGCCTGCACCTCTTGGGAACTTGCTTGCTTTTGAAACCCCAACCAAGGATTTGACTTCCAACTATTTTGCTGGCCTTTCAGTACACTTCAAAAGGATTTCAAAAAGTGGATTTGATAGTCCCAAAGTTCATCTAATGATAGAGAAAATGGATCATCAAAACCGGGTACTGAAATGGTTGTTCTGGGCAGATTGGATAGCTTGACTTCAAGGGCTGAGTTGGATAAGCAAATGAAGTCCAAATGACTTGAAATTTGCTTTATTGTAAAGCTAGCTTCCTAAACTTAAAACCCAAGCCAACAAAACGGACCTAAACCACCTTTATCCTGGGTGATTAGGGCCACCAAGTTGCAGCACTTGCTGACCAGATTTGTTGGGTAATGGCCTTGATCTTCTATGAGTTTCCTTATGACTTAGGTGGCTTCATGGACTTTCTTGGGGGGTGGATTGCCTTTGAACTTGCTCATTCTCATTGCCTCCCATGGGTGCGTCATCCTCCCCTTGCTGGAAAGAATTTGCCCTCAAATTCTCGAGCTCTTGTGGGTGAATTTTGTGGGGCTTTTCATAGATGGGCTCTTGTAAGGAAGGAGATAAGCATTTCTCTCTCTTTTGGTTTGCATCGACTTTCTCAGCCATAGGAAAGGAACCATCAAACTTCTTAGGCCTCACTTTAGGATTTTGTGATTTAAAGTCATGGGTGAGGGCTTGGACAAAACACTTGTGGGTTTGTGGCTTATTATTTTGTGGCCAATGATGAAAGGGTTGAAAGCGAAGGGACTCATGAGGGGAGACTAATAAAGATAAGGAATGGACGTCTCTTGTTACCTCCACTTTGTCTTCTTGATGAAAATATGTGGTGTTGTAAAGAGAGAGATGGAGTTCCCCTTTACAAGCTAGTTCTTCTTCCTCACAAAAAGATTTGCTCCTAACTCTTTAAAGTCTAAGAGCTCTTCATCACCATAGTCTTCAAAGTCTAAGAGTTCTTCATCACCATAGTCATCAAAGATAGGAGGCAGATCAAACCGATTTGAATCTTCCTCCTCTTCGTTTACTTCTTCATCTTCGTAGAAGACGATCTCCTTCAAGGTGATGGAAATCCCTCCATCCCTTTTGTTAAAAAAGAATCAAATCAAATTAGGTAATCTTATTATGCTGGTTTAAGGATGAATAAATCATCCAATTTTTGATTAAACATTGAAACTGCAGGGCAAGGGTTAAATCCAGCAGCTAACCCGTTTTTGTGTGCTTAATTTCTCAAACATACTAAGGGTTTACGTCTAATTTTTTTGATGTATTTGAAGATCAAGATGTTAGCTTTCCAACAAATCAAGTTTCATCCAATTTGGACTTCATTTGGTCGTTCAAATCAGCAATTAAACCCAAGGTGTCAAACTGCCCAGCAGGGCCAGGATGAACCCGGTTTTGTTCTTTTTATTTCTTATAATATAGTTTGGTTTAAGTCTTGAATTTTTACATATTTTGGGTCCCCAAGATCTTAACTTTCATGTCCAATTGGAATTACCAGATTTGGAGTTCAATTGGTTAGTGAATTAAGCTAATTAGTAAACCTATGCTGTTTTGGAGTCTAATCTGCACAGTTTGGGGAATCAGGCTCATTCAAGAGGTAAACGACGTCCAAATGCTATGATTCAAAAACGAGGGTAAACTAGACATCTTGAGGTTTCCTTCCATGTAAGGAACTCCAAGATTACTCAGCATTTGATGTGTCAACCATGAAGCACAAGTCACGGTAGAAACGGGCACCTAGATATCCGGTTGCTTAGCAAGGTGAATTTCCCTCCTAGATGGGTTTGCTTAAGGTGGAAGACTGCCAACTAGGTCATTTTGAGCTGCTTGATGAAACACCACTCAGCTACTTGTGAGAGAGACACGTGGGAAAAGTGAAACACCACCATCTTGCAAGCTTTCATTCGACCACTCAAGCATGACATGGCACACATGCATTTTTCAGTCCTTTTGAGGTGGCTAGCCGTGCACTCTTACCTTCTTTGAAGGGAAATTGAGTCAACAAGGTTTCTTAATGCTTAGGAAAGAGTTTAAAAGAGAAATCTTGTGCTTTGTAGCTTAAACTTTCAGATTATGCATTTTAAGCTTAAACCGTGTACTTAAGCATAGGATTAGCTTAATGACTTTCCTTGCCTAGAAGAAAAGCTTTTTTTTTCGTGTGTTCAAAGGCCTTATAAATGCCTTTGCTGCTCTTTTGTAAAATATAAGCTTGAGTATTGAAATTAAGAAAAGACTTTGTGTCTTGTGTTCCTCTCAAACACTTAACTTGCTTATCCTTAATTAGGCCGATTAAGGTGGTGCCCAAGTGAGTCTTAATCATTGATTAGGTGGTGTATCTGTATCCTAATCAAAGTTTAAGGGCCCTAAGCTAAGTGATTAGTGGTGTATCTCATCTAATCACAAGGCTTAGAACTATCCAGATTCCATTGAATTCACTTAAAGTTCATGAAGTTAGCTTTGGGTTCCTTAAACCAAAGCTCACCTTTTTTTATGTTCTAATCAGTGAACTTCATTCCTCTCTTCTTTTTTTCTTTTCATATTCATTTCAAGCTTAATCAAGGCCAAGAATTCTTGCTTTGATTCATTCAGTTTTGAGCCCAAACACAAAAGCCATCTCAAAACCGTGAAAATCACAAACTAGGCGTGCTTAGGCAGCAAGTTAGCACGGTCACCCCATGCCCTTGAGCACGACCGTGCCTCCCTTGGTTCGTCAGTTTTCCACTTGTTTTGGTTGTGTTCTTGTTGTAAGTTGGCTTGGGTTGTTCCTACCCTTGAGACTTACACCACAAGGGGAGCAAGGTAGGAAGGCTAGAAGTGTGATGACTCTTTGGACTCCCCTTGTTGAAAAGGATTTCCACACAAGAGGGCCTTGAGCCATTCTTCTTAGGAAGTAGAGAAAAATGTTTGAGCGTGTAAGTGGGTGGGCAAAAGGCACCCATCAACTTACGCCTCAACTTCTTCCAAGTTCTCACCTTCTCTTTTCCTTTCTTCCTTCTCTTAAACTTTATAATTCTTCCACCATTGAAGTGCACAACCTCTCAATTTTGAAACAACCACCTTGAACTTCTCTTGGTTACTAAGGTTGCGACAATCAAAGGCTTGCTCTACCTTAGAAAACCAAATTGTAAACTCATCATTTCGGCCATAAAATCTTGGGATTTTTAGGCTAATCAACTCAATGTCAATCAAGGCTAGCTCTTTCCGGAAGTTCCTCAATGAAGGCATGGTGGATTAAATGCAGGGGTTCTTTGTGGGAGGAATTGTGTGTTTTAGCACGGTTAGGTAGGGCACGGGCAGGCCGTGCTGTTTTGCTGTGTTGAAATGGCGAGAATGGGCAGTGGCACGGTCGTGCGCTTCAGCACGGTGTGGCCGTGCCGTTGTGCTGCCGAACGTAGGTGCAAACTACGGATGGCGAAGTTTTGGGCTGATTTTTGTGTTTGAGTTAATGGTATGTGTTTGGGGTTGGGAACTATGGCCTAGGAGAGTAGCTGATGTATATTTCCATATGCATCATTTTTATTCAAGACCAATTTCAAAGAAGAAAAGGGTCAAAGAAGATCATGCTTGGAAGTGTGCTTATTTGGTCTTATTAAGTGAGTTCAAAGACTCACGACACTATGGAGAGGTCAAAAAGAGGTTAAGCTTTGCTAGAAATTTGTTGCCGAATTCATCCCTGCGGAACCCGATTTTTGTGACCATTTTTGGACAAGCTCAAGTGGACCCACAACTTGAGGGCCCATGTGCTTTTGAAGCTTGAGATGTCAGCTTTAAAATAAGCCCAATTTTATTTAATTTGGACATCATTTGATTGGGCAAAATATCACTCAAAGATACGTTGTGCTGATCCAGTCCAGTCTGAGATAGGTGCATTGTTTGGACCATAACTTTCAAACCGCTTATCCAAATTGAGCAAATGAGCCCATTCTGGAAAATAGACTTCCAGGGCTTTCTAACAAGCCCAAGAACGCGTGATTTGTCCGAGTATTCTGGAAGTTATGCTCTGTTGAAGTTGAGGCAGTTGCAAGGATTAATGCTGGGAATATGAAGAGTCTTAGGTTACATATATTTGTGTGGCTGGTATTGTGCACGTTTTAGATGCTTCTAGATTGATGTAATCAGCTGCAAACATCCTAGAATATTCCTTGTAACCTCCCCCACCCCCTTTTATGATGTGTCTTTTCATTTTTCTTAGACTTTTCATTAGCTAGTTTTAATTTTTAGGAGTTATTTGAGTCTTTTGATTGTCTTTTGCTGAGTCTATAAAAGGGGAGGGGCATGTGAAGCTAATCATTCAGCATTGTAAGAGATTTCCAAAGTAATACAAGCACCTTTGAGAGTGATTCTCATTTGTGTATCAAAATTCCTAGTTCTATATCTTGAATTTGGCTCATTCAAGTGGTGTTCTAGGTTCTCTTCCTTTTCCAATTGGAGTGATTCCTTGGTTAAGACAAGAGAATTAGCCCAAGATCAAGTCATTGAGTGGCTCCGTGAAGGATTATCTTAATTCCAAGGTCTTGTTTATCCTTGTTCTTTTTGTTATTATTCTTCAAACCATCTCAAACTATCTTCCACCCTATTCACTTTTCTTTGGTTGATTCTTGTTTAGTTTGAGTTTGAGTTGATTTGGTTCACTTACCACCCACATCTACATCAATTGGTATCAGAGCCAAGGCTTTTAAGTGACCCACATCACACCCACATACATCCCAAAAAGCCAAAATACAAAAAACAAAAGAGGCACAAACCGGCAATCCGAGTCTCGAAGACCATAGAAGCAGCACGGTGCCCCCGTGCCACCATACACGACCGTGCCATATCATTTTTCCAGAAATCTTCAAGTCGAGACGGAGCACGGTGCCCCCGTGCCGCCAAGCACGACCGTGCCACTCTACCTTTCTGCATTTTCTTCAGCCGAAGCATAGCACGGCCTGACCGTGCCCCCTTGCACGACCGTGCCACCTTTGCCACAGCCAACTTTCGTTTCAAATCAATCCACGAAGAACCCTAGACCCCATCCTTCATGCCGTCTTCAAAGAACTTGGAGAAAGAACTAGCTCTTATTGATATTGGATATGCTTGTTTTGCAATTCCAAAATTTCATGGCGAAAAGGAAGAGTTCACAGGTTGGTTATCTAAGGTGGAACGAGGTTTTGCTTGTTGTATCCTTAATGACCAACAGAAGTTCGAAGTGGTTATTTCAAGATTGAGAGGTTGTGCACTTCAGTGGTGGAATAAATATAAGGTTGAGCGAAAAAAGAAAGGAAAAGAAAAGGTGAGAACTTGGAAGAAATTGAGTAGTAAGTTGAAGGATTCCTTTTACCCATCCACTTACATGCCCATGAAAGAAAGTATCTCCGTTAAGCTCACGGTTTCATTCCCTTCCACCCCACAAAAAGAACCAACCCCACAAATGATCTTTCCCCCACAACCTAGGAGGTGTCTCAAGTGCCAAGGGCTTGGACACTTATCCACGGATTGCTCAAATAACGAGGTCATTACCTTGGAAGAAAGGAAAGCCGTGGAAGAAGAGAACGATCAGGAGGAAAGCCTTGAAGAAGAAATTGAACTCAAGGTTGAAAAGGAAGAAATACTTCACTTAGAGAAGGTTTCTCAAAAGCCAAACAAAGATGAAAAGATCCAAGGAGAGGAAGCTTCAAGCCTAGCTGACCTACCTCTTGTTTTTGGTGACTGTGGTGATGAAGAGACCATTGAACTTGAGGCCCAAAGATCCGAGTTGAAGCAAGAAGAGATTGTGCAAGAAATTGAGCAATCTTTCACCCAAGAAGGGTGCCAAGAAGATAATGAGGTAAATTTGAGCATAACCCCAAGAATTGAAGAGCATGTAGTTAAAGACCTTGAAGTGATGAAGCCATGTAGGGTTATTGAAGAAGTTGAGCAACTCTTGACCCAAGAAGAATTCACCTTAACCCCCATTCAACCTTCCCAACCCCTCAAACCACAAAAGGACCGACAAGCCTTACCCCTCATTCATTCTTCCCAAGCCCATGCCCCCAAAGAAGATTTCCCACTTCCGCCTCTTCTCCTCACCAGATATGACCCGTTTTATCATCCTCCCCTCACCCTCTTCTATATCTCTCTAGAGGTGATGCCCTTTGACCACTTCTTACAAGAGCTCCCATTTCATAAGCATGCCTCCCTTCATGAGAAGCTTGCCAACCCTTTGAGTTTGAGGACAAACTCAAAACAACCCGGGGAGTATGATGTATATTTCCATATGCATCATTTTTATTCAAGACCAATTTCAAAGAAGAAGAGGGTCAAAGAAGATCATGCTTGGAAGTGTGCTTATTTGGTCTTCTTAAGTGAGTTCAAAGACTCGCGACACTATGGAGAGGTCAAAAAGAGGTTAAGTTTTGCTAGAAATTTGGTGCCGAATTCATCCTTGCGGAACCCGATTTTTGTGACCACTTTTGGACAAGCTCAAGTGGACCCACAACTTGAGGGCCCATGTGCTTTTGAAGCTTAAGATGTCAGATTTAAAATAAGCCCAATTTTATTTAATTTGGACATCATTTGATTGGGCAAAATATCACTCAAAGATACGTTTTGCTGATCCAGTCCAGTCTGAGATAGGTGCATTGTTTGGGCCATAACTGTCAAACCGCTTATCCAAATTGAGCAAATGAGCCCATTCTGGAAAATAGACTTCCAGGGCTTTCTAACAAGCCCAAGAACGCGTGCTTTGGCCGAGTATTCTGGAAGTTATGCTCTGTTGAAGTTGAGGCAGCTGCAAGGATTAATTCTGGGAAAATGAAGAGTCTTAGGTTACATATATTTGTGGGGCTGATATTGTGCACGTTTTAGATGCTTCTAGATTGATGTAATCAGCTGCAAAAATCCTAGAATATTCCTTGTAACCTCCCCCACCCCCTTTTATGATGTGTCTTTTCAGTTTTCTTAGACTTTTCATTAGCTAGTTTTAATTGTTAGGAGTTATTTGAGTCTTTTGATTGTCTTTTGCTGAGTCTATAAAAGGGGAGGGGCATGTGAAGATAATCATTCAGCATTGTAAGAGATTTCCAAAGTAATACAAGCACCTTTGAGAGTGATTCTCATTTGTGTCTCAAAATTCCTAGTTCTATATCTTGAATTTGGCTCATTCAAGTGGTGTTCTAGGTTCTCTTCCTTTTCCAATTGGAGGGATTCCTTGGTTAAGACAAGAGAATTAGCCCAAGATCAAGTCATTGAGTGGCTCCGTGAAGGATTATCTTAATTACAAGGTCTTGTTTATCCTTGTTCTTTTTGTTATTATTCTTCAAACAATCTCAAACTATCTTCCACCATATTCACTTTTCTTTGGTTGATTCTTGTTTAGTTTGAGTTTGAGTTGATTTGGTTCACTTACCACCCACATCTACATCAGTAGCCAATAGCTCTGATACCACTTGATGCACTTCTAAGACCTTGAAGTGAGGATCAAAGAAGGGATCTTAAGTAGTGAGGTAAAAGAGAGAGAGAAGAAGAAAGGGGTTTGCAAGCAACAAAGAAACAAAAAATAAACTAAGCTCACTTTAATATAGATATCACCACCAAGTTCACTTAGAGCCCTCCTTAAGGATCAAAGAGATACAGATATCACCACTCAATTGATCTTCAAGGACTCTTGAACACCACACTAGGGAGCTAAGCTAGTGATAAGCAAGAGTAGAAGAGAAACAAGGGAGTTTAAACTCAACAAATACATTCATTCAAAGTTGCCTTACATGCTGAGGTTCTTCCCATATTTACAAGCCTTAATAATCAGCAAAAACCCATGAAAACCAAGGCCAAACAACCGGCCAAAAGGACAAGGGATAGGGGGGACCAAAAAGCAACAAGTACAAAAGCAAAAGTAAAAGCTGCCAGTGCCTTTCAGAACTGCAGCACCAACTTCAAATGAGCATAACTTCCAAAATACTTTTCCAAATGGGTCGATTCAAAAGCTGGGAGAAAGCTCTGGAAGTCTAGTTTCCAGAAAGGCCTCTTGAAGCTTTAAATGCCCAGCCGTTTGAAAGTTACCCCCTGAAAAATGCAAGGATATATCTGCTGCCATCAGCCTGCACCTCTTGGGAACTTGCTTGCTTTTAAAACCCCAACCAAGGATTTGACTTCCAACTCTTTTGCTGGCCTTTCAGTACACTTCAAAAGGATTTCAAAAAGTGGATTTGATAGTCCCAAAGTTCATCTAATGATAGAGAAAATGGAGCATCAAAACCGGGCACTGAAATGGTTGTTCTGGGCAGATTGGATAGCTTGACTTCAAGGGCTGAGTTGGATGGGCAAATGAAGTCCAAATGACTTGAAATTTGCTTTATTGTAAAGCTAACTTCCTAAACTTTTTAACCCAAGCCAACAAAAGCGGACCTAAACCACCTTTATCCTGGGTGATTAGGGCCACCAAGTTGTAGCACTTGCTGACCAGAATTGTTGGGTATTGGCCTTGATCTTCTATGAGTTTCCTTATGACTTAGGTGGCTTCTTGGACTTTCTTGGGGGGTGGATTGCCTTTGAACTTGCTCATTCTCATTGCCTCCCATGGGTGCGTCATCCTCCCCTTGCTGGAAAGAATCTGCCCTCAAATTCTCGAGCTCTTGTGGGTGAATTTTGTGGGGCTTTTCATAGATGGGCTCTTGTAAGGAAGGAGATAAGCATTTCTCTCTCTTTTGGTTTGCATCGACTTTCTTAGCCATAGGAAAGGAACCATCAAACTTCTTAGGCCTCACTTTAGGATTTTGTGATGTAAAGTCATGGGTGAGGGCTTGGACAAAACACTTGTGGGTTTGTGGCTTATTATTTTGTGGCCAATGATGAAAGGGTTGAAAGCGAAGGGACTCATGAGGGGAGACTAATAAAGATAAGGAATGGACGTCTCTTGTTACCTCTACTTTGTCTTCTTGATGAAAATATTTGGTGTTGTAAAGGGAGAGATGGAGTTCCTGTTTACAAGCTAGTTCTTCTTCCTCACAAAAAGATGAGGGAGCCGGGGTTGCTCCTAACTCTTTAAAGTCTAAGAGCTCTTCATCACCATAGTCTTCAAAGTCTAAGAGTTCTTCATCACCATAGTCATCAAAGATAGGAGGTAGATCAAACCGATTTGAATCTTCCTCCTCTTCGTTTACTTCTTCATCTTCGTAGAAGACGATCTCCTTCAAGGTGATGGAAATCCCTCCATCCCTTTTGTTAAAAAAGAATCAAATCAAATTAGGTAATCTTATTATGCTGGTTTAAGGATGAATAAATCATCCAAGTTTTGATTAAACATTGAAACTGCAGGGCAAGGGTTAAATCCAGCAGCTAACCCGTTTTTGTGTGCTTAATTTCTCAAACATACTAAGGGTTTACGTCTAATATTTTTTGATGGATTTGAAGATCAAGATGTTAGCTTTCCAACAAATCAAGTTTCATCCAATTTGGACTTCATTTGGTCGTTCAAATCAGCAATTAAACCCAAGGTGTCAAAACTGCCCAGCAGGGCCAGGATGAACCCGGTTTTGTTCTTTTTATTTCTTATAATATAGTTTGGTTTAAGTCTTGAATTTTTACATATTTTGGGTCCCCAAGATCTTAGCTTTCATGTCCAATTGGAATTACCAGATTTGGAGTTCAATTGGTTAGTGAATTAAGCTAATTAGTAAACCTGTGCTGTTTTGGAGTCTAATCTGCACGGTTTGGGGAATCAGGCTCATTCAAGGGGTAAACGACGTCCAAATGCTATGATTCAAAAACGAGGGTAAACTAGACATCTTGAGGTTTCCTTCCATGTAAGGAAATCCAAGATTACTCAGCATTTGAGGTGTCAACCATGAAGCACAATTCACGGCAGAAACGGGCACCTAGATATCCGGTTGCTTAGCAAGGTGGATTTCCCTCCTAGATGGGTTTGCTTAAGGTGGAAGACTGCCAACTAGGTCATTTTGAGCTGCTTGATGAAACACCACTCAGCTACTTGTGAGAGAGACACGTGGGACAAGTGAAACACCACCATCTTGCAAGCTTTCATTCGACCACTCAAGCATGACATGGCACACATGCATTTTTCAGTGCTTTTTGAGGTGGCTAGCCGTGCACTCTTGCCTTCCTAGCTGGGAAATTGAGTCATTTACATTCCTCAGTACAAAGGAAAACGCTTAGGAAGATAAATTAAGTGCTTTGTAATATAAACATTCAGCTTATGTGTGTTTTAGCTTAAACCGTGTATTACTAAAGCATAGGATTAGTTTAATGACTTTCCTTGCCTAGAAGGAAAGCCCTTTTCATGTAATCACAAGGCTATATAAGTGCCTTGGCTGCTCTTTTGTAAATCAAGAAACTTGAGTATTGAAATTAAGAAAAGACTTTGTGTCTTGTGTTCCTCTCAAACACTTAACTTGCTTATCCTTAATTAGGCCGATTAAGGTGGTGCCCAAGTGATTAGTGGTGTATTGATGGGGATCAGCCCCAAGGGGTTCTTATAGCTCAAGAGGTCACAAAGGCTTTCCAAGGATTAGAAATCACTCAAGACACGATCACTTGCATTCTGCCGGGCTCATCCCGCACATGGCCCGACTTTCTGACCTTGGTGACCTGATGACCTGAGGCTTTAAAGCCAAACTTTTGGTATGTCTGGAAAGATTGGAGAGTTAGCTGCCCAATAAATCAAGTTTCAGCCCATTTGGATGTCATTTGCCCATCCAAACCCTTTGTTAAAGCCAAACTGTCCAAAACTGTTTTCCAGGTCAGATTTTGTCCGGTTTTGGGAGCCCATTTTCCCCAACCTAAAGTAACCCTAACAACCTGGAATTTTAACCCCTAGATCCTTTTTTGAATTGGCTAAAAGGGTGGGAAAAGAAACCAGAGTCAAACGTGTCCCAAGGAGGCTAAAAGCAAGGAAACTTCTAAAGCTGCTTTTGGGAAGTCAGCCTGCACCATCTCACTTGTTCTGTTTATATCTCCTGAACGGCTGCACCAAATGAGCTCCAAAAGTAGTCATATGAAAGAACACTTTCTAAGCTTTCTAATAAGGTATGTTGGAGCCAATTTGGGTAAGTAAGGACGAAGATACAGCTGCTGAAAGTTGACCCTGCAATCTGGAAAACTGGACAGCAACTGTCAACATCACCTTTTGTACTTTTCTTGCTTTTTGTGCTTCCCTTTTGTCTTGATCCGTTTGGCTTGCATTGTAACTGAATTTTGAGGCTCCCTCCTATATAAGGGACCTTTAGGAATGTAAGAAGGCAGCTTTGAATATCATGCAATGAAATCTGAGTGTTTTACTCTCCATTGAAACTCCTAGTTGCTTTAGCTTGAATTGGCTAGTTCAAGTGGTGATCTTCTAGGTTCCTTTCTCTTGCTTATGGTGGTGATATTCTGTATCCATAAGTGAAGAAGGAATAGCCCAACTTCTCCTCTAAGTGGCGCCTTTGGCTTATCTTAGACAAGAGAGTTGCACACTATCCATCAAGACCGGTTGAGCTCATTGTTCTTTTCGGTTTTTGCTTGTCCTTGTTTTCAATCTTCCCCATCATACATTCTGATCTTTGACATTCCCATGGTTAACATACATCATCTTGGTATCAGAGCTTAGGCTACCCTCTTGGCCAAGCTTCCACCCAAACACATTTCTCAAACACAAACCACAAAACATCCTTTCTCTATCCGCACGGGACAGAATTGTGGCACGGCCTACCCGTGCTTTAAGGCACGACCGTGCCACCTCTTTTCTGCACTTTTGTCACGGCAGTAACTTGGCACGGGAAGCCCGTGTCCCACGGCACGACCGTGCCACCCCATTCTCAGCCAAATCTCGTGTTTCTCTCCCACAAAGCCCACATATCATGTCTTCTAGCCAAACACCCGAGCAAGTGGCCGAACAAGCCTTAAGAGAAAAGGCCGAAATGGAAGCTAGAGTCAAGTACTTGCAAACTCAACTTCAAAGGCTCATGAAGGAAAGGAGAGACAACTTGAGGGATTCACCTATTCCAAGTGAATCTAGTGACCCGGGTGAAAGTGATTCGGATTTCAACCCTTTTGGGTCACAAGGAAGAGCTAGTAGAGGATCAAGGAGACAAGAAAGGCATCAAGGAGGTGGATTCAACGACTTCAAAGTTGACATCCCCGAGTTTGAAGGCAAGCTTGATCCGGACGAGTTCTTGGATTGGCTACAAACCGTGGAGAGGGTGTTCGACTACAAGGACATCCCGGATGAAAAGAAGGTAAAACTAGTTGCCCTTAAACTTAGAAAGTATGCTTCTACTTGGTGGGCTAATGTTTTATCTAAGAGGGCCAAGAAAGGGAAGGGGAAGATTAAAACTTGGAGGAAAATGAAAGAAAAACTCAAAGAGAAGTTCCTTCCATCTCACTACCTTCAAGAGAACTTTTCTAGACTTCACCATTTGAGACAAGGGTCTTTAAGTGTGGAGGAATATACAAGGGAGTTTGAGCAATTGATCATAAAATGTGACCTTAAAGAGGATGAGGAACAAACTTTGGTGAGGTATCTTTGTGGGTTGGATGAGAAGATAGCCCATATAGTAGAGTTGCACCCATACACCACCCTTGATGAGTTAAGTTCTCTAGCTCACAAGGTGGAACTACAAAAGAAGACTAAGGGAAAGAGTGAAGCCTTTAAACCACAAAATCGTGCCTACACTCACCAAAGGCCTTCATACACCACGCCAAAGCCCTTTAACCCTCCAAACCCAAAACCTCCTCCCCCTTCGGTCCCCAAAACAGCCCCTCAAATGTCCACAAAACCAAAGGAGACAAGGAGGTGCTTTAGGTGCCAAGGCCTTGGACATATTGCATCCGAATGTCCAAACAAGAGAGTGGTCACCCTAGCCGAGTACCAAGCATCTTTTGAAGAAGAAATGGAAGAAGAAAAGGAGTTGTACTTGAATGAGGCCCTAGAAGAAGTAGAGGAGGGCCCGGATGAAGGTGAACTCTTGGTGGTTAGGCGAGCTTTGAGTGGGGTTGGCTACTCAAGATGGGAATGAACAAAGGGAGGCCATCTTTCACACGAGGTGCACCATAGGAGGCAAAGTATGTTCCCTCATCATTGATGGAGGGAGTTGTACAAATGTGGCATCCAAGACCTTGGTGGACAAGCTTCAACTCACGGCATCTCCACACCCTTTTCCATACACCATTCAATGGCTCAATCAAGGCAAAGGTATCCAAGTCTCATCTCGTTGTTTAGTTTCTTTGAGCATTGGAAAGAACTATAAGGATGAAATTTGGTGTGATGTGATTCCCATGGATGCATGTCATGTACTCCTTGGTAGACCGTGGCTCTTTGATAGAAATGTTATGCATGATGGCCGAATGAACACCTACTCCTTCATCCTAGACCACAAGAAAATCACCCTTACCCCCATTCGTCCTTCCCAACTCCTCAAGCCAAAAGAAACCCCACAAAAAGACATCCTACTCACTAACCTCCTCAAGGCCGAAAACCATGAGTATGAGTCATTCAAGGAGTGGCTCCTACTTGGCCTAGGTGAAACCGAAACCGTCACTCACTCTCATCCCCTCCTCATCCCACTTCTCCAAGCCTATAACCATGTGTTTCCGCAAGAAATTCCCCATGGCCTACCCCCTCAAAGAACCATCCAACACAAAATAGACCTCATTCCCGGATCCACCCTTCCAAATAAACCGGCCTATAGAATGAATCCACAAGAAACCCAAGAAATCCAAAGACAAGTGGATGAACTTTTGGCCAAAGGAATGATTCGGGAAAGCTTGAGTCCTTGTGCCGTTCCGGCCTTATTGGTACCAAAGAAGGATGGAAGCATGAGGATGTGTGTGGATAGTCGGGCTATCAACAAAATCACTATTAAGTACCGCTATCCCATCCCTAGATTGGAGGACCTACTTGATGAGTTGCATGGGGCCACCATTTTCTCTAAGATTGATCTTAGGAGCGGCTACTATCAAATTCGAATCTATGAAGGGGATGAATGGAAGACGGCATTCAAGACCAAGGGGGGACTATATGAATGGTTGGTCATGCCATTCGGCCTTACCAATGCTCCAAGCACTTTCATGCGTCTAATGAATCAAGTTCTCAAGCCTTTCATTGGGAGGTTTGTAGTGGTCTATTTCGATGACATCTTGGTTTATAGCCAAGGTGAGAAGGAGCACGCTAATCACCTTCAACAAGTTCTTGATGTGCTCTCCCAAGAGAAGTTATATGGCAACTTGGAGAAGTGCCACTTCTTCACTCCCCAAGTTGTTTTCTTAGGGTATGTTGTTTCGGCCCATGGTATACAAGTGGACGAGAGCAAAGTTCAATCCATCCGGGAATGGCCGGTTCCTTCCTCTATTCACCAAGTGAGGAGCTTTCATGGTCTAGCCTCTTTTTATAGGAGGTTTGTCAAGAACTTTAGCACAATCATGGCTCCTTTGACCGAGATTCTCAAATCCAAGAAATTTGAGTGGAATGAAAAGGCCCAAGCCGCCTTTGAAGATGTGAAGGAGAAGCTCACTAGTGCACCCATACTTGCTCTTCCAAGCTTCTCCAAGATATTTGAAGTGGAGTGTGATGCTTCGGGGGTGGGCATAGGGGCGGTCCTATCACAAGAAGGCCGACCATTAGCCTACTTTAGTGAAAAACTCAATGAGGCCAAGCGAAAATACTCAACGTATGACAAGGAGTTTTATGCCATAGTGAGGGCCTTGGAACATTGGAGACATTATTTGGTGGGGGGAGAGTTCATCCTCCACTCGGATCATGAAGCACTCAAGTTCATACAAGGTCAACACAAGCTCAACCCAAGGCATGCTAAGTGGGTGGAATATCTTCAAGCTTTCCACTTTGTGATCCACCACAAATCCGGGCACTTAAACAAGGGTGCGGATGCCTTGTCTAGAAGATATCTACTCCTCTCCTCCCTTGACTCAAGAGTCCTTGGGTTTGAATTGATCAAGGAGTTGTACACCAAGGATGAAGACTTCAAGGAGACCTTTGAAGTATGCTCACGGCACCCCCATGGTCCATTTCACATTGAAGAGGGGTTCTTATTCAAAGGAAACCGGTTATGTATCCCTAAAGGAGGCATTAGGGAGCTTTTGATTAAAGAAGTGCATGGAGGAGCTTTGGCCGGCCACTTTGGCATTGAGAAGACCTCACTCATGTTGAAGGAGCACTACTATTGGCCCAAGATGGTCAAGGATGTTGAGCATTATGTTAAAAGGTGCTCTACTTGTCAACTTGCCAAAAGCCATGTCTTGCCTCAAGGTCTTTACTCGCCCTTACCGGTCCCAAAGGCTCCTTGGGAGGATGTGAGTTTAGATTTCATTACCGGCCTACCAAGGACACAACGGAACAAGGACTCCATAATGGTGGTAGTTGATCGGTTTTCGAAGATGGCACACTTTGTCTCATGCCATACTACCCATGATGCCACTCAAATTGCAAGCCTCTACTTCAAAGAGATCGTGAGGCTCCATGGCATCCCCAAAAGCATGGTGTCCGACCGGGATAGCAAGTTCATGAGCCATTTTTGGCTCACTCTATGGAAGAAGATGGGCACTCATCTCAAATTTAGCACATCATGTCACCCCCAAACGGATGGCCAAACCGAGGTCACCAATAGGACCTTGGGTACTTTGTTGAGGGTCCTAGCCAAGAAGAGCACAAAGGGTTGGGATGAGTTGCTTAGCCATGCCGAGTTTGCCTACAATCGAGTGCCAAGCAAAGCCACCGGTCTTTCTCCATTCCAAGTTGTATATGGTTTCAACCCTTGTACACCTATGGACCTTACACCCCTCCCTACTCCAATCAAGTTTAGTTGGGAGGCCGAGAAGAGAGCAAAGGAAATCCAAGAGCTCCATGCATAAGTGAGGGCTAAAATTGAGAAGTTCAATGATCAGACCAAGGATCGGGTGAACAAGCACCGCAAGGAAGTCCAATTTAAGCCCGGAGATTTAGTATGGATCCACTTAAGAAAGGAGCGATTTCCTAGCAAAAGAAGGTCCAAGCTTCTTCCACGCTCGGATGGCCCATTCAAGATCCTTGAAAAAGTCAATTCCAATGCATACAAGGTTGATTTGCCCGGTGACTATGGAGTATCCGCTACATTCAATGTAGCCGATTTGAGGCCCTACTTTGATGAAGAAGACGAGCTACCAAGTTTGAGGACAAACTCTTCCCAAGCTGGGGGGGATGATGGGGATCAGCCCCAAGGGGTTCTTATAGCTCAAGAGGTCACAAAGGCTTTCCAAGGATTAGAAATCACTCAAGACACGATCACTTGCATTCTGCCGGGCTCATCCCGCACATGGCCCGACTTTCTGACCTTGGTGACCTGATGACCTGAGGCTTTAAAGCCAAACTTTTGGTATGTCTGGAAAGATTGGAGAGTTAGCTGCCCAATAAATCAAGTTTCAGCCCATTTGGATGTCATTTGCCCATCCAAACCCTTTGTTAAAGCCAAACTGTCCAAAACTGTTTTCCAGGTCAGATTTTGTCCGGTTTTGGGAGCCCATTTTCCCCAACCTAAAGTAACCCTAACAACCTGGAATTTTAACCCCTAGATCCTTTTTGAATTGGCTAAAAGGGTGGGAAAAGAAACCAGAGTCAAACGTGTCCCAAGGAGGCTAAAAGCAAGGAAACTTCTAAAGCTGCTTTTGGGAAGTCAGCCTGCACCATCTCACTTGTTCTGTTTATATCTCCTGAACGGCTGCACCAAATGAGCTCCAAAAGTAGTCATATGAAAGAACACTTTCTAAGCTTTCTAATAAGGTATGTTGGAGCCAATTTGGGTAAGTAAGGACGAAGATACAGCTGCTGAAAGTTGACCCTGCAATCTGGAAAACTGGACAGCAACTGTCAACATCACCTTTTGTACTTTTCTTGCTTTTTGTGCTTCCCTTTTGTCTTGATCCGTTTGGCTTGCATTGTAACCCATGTAATCTGAATTTTGAGGCTCCCTCCTATATAAGGGACCTTTAGGAATGTAAGAAGGCAGCTTTGAATATCATGCAATGAAATCTGAGTGTTTTACTCTCCATTGAAACTCCTAGTTGCTTTAGCTTGAATTGGCTAGTTCAAGTGGTGATCTTCTAGGTTCCTTTCTCTTGCTTATGGTGGTGATATTCTGTATTCATAAGTGAAGAAGGAATAGCCCAACTTCTCCTCTAAGTGGCGCTTTTGGCTTATCTTAGACAAGAGAGTTGCACACTATCCATCAAGACCGGTTGAGCTCATTGTTCTTTTCGGTTTTTGCTTGTCCTTGTTTTCAATCTTCCCCATCATACATTCTGATCTTTGACATTCCCATGGTTAACATACATCATGTATCTCATCTAATCACAAGGCTTAGAACTATCCAGATTCCATTGAATTCACTTAAAGTTCATGAAGTTAGCTTTGGGTTCCTTAAACCAAAGCTCTCCTTTTTTCATGTTCTAATAAGTGAACTTCATTCCTCTCTTCTTTTTTTCTTTTCATATTCATTTCAAGCTTAATCAAGGCCAAGGATTCTTGCTTTGATTCAGTTTTGAGCCCAAACACAAAAGCCATCTCAAAACCGTGAAAATCACAAACTAGGCGTGCTTACGCAGCAAGTTAGCACGGTCACCCCGTGCCCTTGAGCACGACCGTGCCTCCCTTGGTTCGTCAGTTTTCCACTTGTTTTGGTTGTGTTCTTGTTGTAAGTTGGCTTGGGTTGTTCCTACCCTTGAGACTTACACCACAAGGGGAGCAAGGTAGGAAGGCTAGAAGTGTGATGACTCTTTGGAGTCCCCTTGTTGAAAAGGATTTCCACACAAGAGGGCCTTGAGCCATTCTTCTTAGGAAGTAGAGAAACATGTTTGAGCGTGTAAGTGGGTGGGCAAAAGGCACCCATCAACTTACGCCTCAACTTCTTCCAAGTTCTCACCTTCTCTTTTCCTTTCTTCCTTCTCTTAAACTTATAATTCTTCCACCATTGAAGTGCACAACCTCTCAATTTTGAAACAACCACCTTGAACTTCTCTTGGTTACTACGGTTGCGACAATCAAAGGCTTGCTCTACCTTAGAAAACCAAATTGTAAACTCATCATTTTGGCCATAAAATCTTGGGATTTTTAGGCTAATCAACTCAATGTCAATCAAGGCTAGCTCTTTCCGGAAGTTCCTCAATGAAGGCATGGTGGATTAAATGCAAGGGTTCTTTGTGGGAGGAATTGTGTGTTTTAGCACGGTTAGGTAGGGCACGGGCAGGCCGTGCTGTTTTGCTGTGTTGAAATGGCGAGAATGGGCAGTGGCACGGTCGTGCGCTTCAGCACGGTGTGGCCGTGCCGTTGTGCTGCCGAACGTAGGTGCAAACTACGGATGGCGAAGTTTTGGGCTGATTTTTGTGTTTGAGTTAATGGTATGTGTTTGGGGTTGGGAACTATGGCCTAGGAGAGTAGCCAATAGCTCTGATACCACTTGATGCACTTCTAAGACCTTGAAGTGAGGATCAAAGAAGGGATCTTAAGTAGTGAGGTAAAAGAGAGAGAGAAGAAGAAAGGGGTTTGCAAGCAACAAAGAAACAAAAGATAAACTAAGCTCACTTTAATATAGATATCACCACCAAGTTCACTTAGAGCCCTCCTTAAGGATCAAAGAGATACAGATATCACCACTCAATTGATCTTCAAGGACTCTTGAACACCACACTAGGGAGCTAAGCTAGTGATAAGCAAGAGTAGAAGAGAAACAAGGGAGTTTAAACTCAACAAATACATTCATTCAAAGTTGCCTTACATGCTGAGGTTCTTCCCATATTTACAAGCCTTAATAATCAGCAAAAACCCATGAAAACCAAGGCCAAACAACCGGCCAAAAGGACAAGGGATAGGGGGGACCAAAAAGCAACAAGTACAAAAGCAAAAGTAAAAGCTGCCAGTGCCTTTCAGAACTGCAGCACCAACTTCAAATGAGCATAACTTCCAAAATACTTTTCCAAATGGGTTGATTCAAAAGCTGGGAGAAAGCTCTGGAAGTCTAGTTTCCAGAAAGGCCTCTTGCAGCTTTAAATGCCCAGCCGTTTGAAAGTTACCCCCTGAAAAATGCAAGGATATATCTGCTGCCATCAGCCTGCACCTCTTGGGAACTTGCTTGCTTTTGAAACCCCAACCAAGGATTTGACTTCCAACTATTTTGCTGGCCTTTCAGTACACTTCAAAAGGATTTCAAAAAGTGGATTTGATAGTCCCAAAGTTCATCTAATGATAGAGAAAATGGAGCATCAAAACCGGGTACTGAAATGGTTGTTCTGGGCAGATTGGATAGCTTGACTTCAAGGGCTGAGTTGGATGGGCAAATGAAGTCCAAATGACTTGAAATTTGCTTTATTGTAAAGCTAACTTCCTAAACTTAAAACCCAAGCCAACAAAACGGACCTAAACCACCTTTATCCTGGGTGATTAGGGCCACCAAGTTGCAGCACTTGCTGACCAGATTTGTTGGGTAATGGCCTTGATCTTCTATGAGTTTCCTTATGACTTAGGTGGCTTCTTGGACTTTCTTGGGGGGTGGATTGCCTTTGAACTTGCTCATTCTCATTGCCTCCCATGGGTGCGTCATCCTCCCCTTGCTGGAAAGAATTTGCCCTCAAATTCTCGAGCTCTTGTGGGTGAATTTTGTGGGGCTTTTCATAGATGGGCTCTTGTAAGGAAGGAGATAAGCATTTCTCTCTCTTTTGGTTTGCATCGACTTTCTCAGCCATAGGAAAGGAACCATCAAACTTCTTAGGCCTCACTTTAGGATTTTGTGATGTAAAGTCATGGGTGAGGGCTTGGACAAAACACTTGTGGGTTTGTGGCTTATTATTTTGTGGCCAATGATGAAAGGGTTGAAAGCGAAGGGACTCATGAGGGGAGACTAATAAAGATAAGGAATGGACGTCTCTTGTTACCTCTACTTTATCTTCTTGATGAAAATATTTGGTGTTGTAAAGAGAGAGATGGAGTTCCTGTTTACAAGCTAGTTCTTCTTCCTCACAAAAAGATGAAGGAGCCGGGGTTGCTCCTAACTCTTTAAAGTCTAAGAGCTCTTCATCACCATAGTCTTCAAAGTCTAAGAGTTCTTCATCACCATAGTCATCAAAGATAGGAGGTAGATCAAACCGATTTGAATCTTCCTCCTCTTCGTTTACTTCTTCATCTTCGTAGAAGACGATCTCCTTCAAGGTGATGGAAATCCCTCCATCCCTTTTGTTAAAAAAGAATCAAATCAATTAGGTAATCTTATTATGCTGGTTTAAGGATGAATAAATCATCCAAGTTTTGATTAAACATTGAAACTGCAGGGCAAGGGTTAAATCCAGCAGCTAACCCGTTTTTGTGTGCTTAATTTCTCAAACATACTAAGGGTTTACGTCTAATATTTTTTGATGGATTTGAAGATCAAGAAGTTAGCTTTCCAACAAATCAAGTTTCATCCAATTTGGACTTCATTTGGTCGTTCAAATCAGCAATTAAACCCAAGGTGTCAAAACTGCCCAGCAGGGCCATGATGAACCCGGTTTTGTTCTTTTTATTTCTTATAATATAGTTTGGTTTAAGTCTTGAATTTTTACATATTTTGGGTCCCCAATATCTTAGCTTTCATGTCCAATTGGGATTACCAGATTTGGAGTTCAATTGGTTAGTGAATTAAGCTAATTAGTAAACCTGTGCTGTTTTGGAGTCTAATCTGCACGGTTTGGGGAATCAGGCTCATTCAAGGGGTAAACGACGTCCAAATTCTATGATTCAAAAACGAGGGTAAACTAGACATCTTGAGGTTTCCTTCCATGTAAGGAAATCCAAGATTACTCAGCATTTGAGGTGTCAACCATGAAGCACAATTCACGGCAGAAACGGGCACCTAGATATCCGGTTGCTTAGCAAGGTGGATTTCCCTCCTAGATGGGTTTGCTTAAGGTGGAAGACTGCCAACTAGGTCATTTTGAGCTGCTTGATGAAACACCACTCAGCTACTTGTGAGAGAGACACGTGGGACAATTGAAACACCACCATCTTGCAAGCTTTCATTCGACCACTCAAGCATGACATGGCACACATGCATTTTTCAGTCCTTTTGAGGTGGCTAGCCGTGCACTCTTGCCTTCCTAGCTGGGAAATTGAGTCATTTACATTCCTCAGTACAAAGGAAAACGCTTAGGAAGATAAATTAAGTGCTTTGTAATATAAACATTCAGCTTATGTGTGTTTTAGCTTAAACCGTGTATTACTAAAGCATAGGATTAGTTTAATGACTTTCCTTGCCTAGAAGAAAAGCCCTTTTCATGTAATCACAAGGCTATATAAGTGCCTTGGCTGCTCTTTTGTAAAACAACAAGCTTGAGTATTGAAATTAAGAAAAGACTTTGTGTCTTTTGTTCCTCTCAAACACTTAACTTGCTTATCCTTAATTAGGCCGATTAAGGTGGTGTCCAAGTGAGTCTTAATCATTGATTAGGTGGTGTATCTGTATCCTAATCAAAGGTTAAGGGCCCTAAGCTAAGTGATTAGTGGTGTATCTCATCTAATCACAAGGCTTAGAACTATCCAGATTCCATTGAATTCACTTAAAGTTCATGAAGTTAGCTTTGTGTTCCTTAAACCAAAGCTCTCCTTTTTCATGTTCTAATCAGTGAACTTCATTCCTCTCTTCTCTTTTTCTTTTCATATTCATTTCAAGCTTAATCAAGGCCAAGAATTCTTGCTTTGATTCAGTTTTGAGCCTAAACACAAAAGCCATCTCAAAACCGTGAAAATCACAAACTAGGCGTGCTTAGGCAGCAAGTTAGCACGGTCACCCCATGCCCTTGAGCACGACCGTGCCTCCCTTGGTTCGTCAGTTTTCCACTTGTTTTGGTTGTGTTCTTGTTGTAAGTTGGCTTGGGTTGTTCCTACCCTTGAGACTTACACCACAAGGGGAGCAAGGTAGGAAGGCTAGAAGTGTGATGACTCTTTGGACTCCCCTTGTTGAAAAGGATTTCCACACAAGAGGGCCTTGAGCCATTCTTCTTAGGAAGTAGAGAAAAATGTTTGAGCGTGTAAGTGGGTGGGCAAAAGGCACCCATCAACTTACGCCTCAACTTCTTCCAAGTTCTCACCTTCTCTTTTCCTTTCTTCCTTCTCTTAAACTTGTAATTCTTCCACCATTAAAGTGCACAACCTCTCAATTTTGAAATAACCACCTTGAACTTCTCTTGGCCACTAAGGTTGCGACAATCAAAGGCTTGCTCTACCTTAGAAAACCAAATTGTAAACTCATCATTTTGGCCAGAAAATCTTGGGATTTTTAGGCTAATCGACTCAATGTCAATCAAGGCTAGCTCTTTCCGGAAGTTCCTCAATGAAGGCATGGTGGATTAAATGCAAGGGTTCTTTGTGGGAGGAATGGTGTGTTTTAGCACGGTTAGGTAGGGCACGGGCAGGCCGTGCTGTTTTGCTGTGTTGAAATGGCGAGAATGGGCAGTGGCACGGTCGTGTGGCCGTGCCGTTGTGCTGCCGAACGTAGGTGCAAACTACGGATGGTGAAGTTTTGGGCTGATTTTTGTGTTTGAGTTAATGGTATGTGTTTGGGATTGGGAACTATGGCCTAGGAGAGTAGCCAATAGCTCTGATACCACTTGATGCACTTCTAAGACCTTGAAGTGAAGATCAAAGAAGGGATCTTAAGTAGTGAGGTAAAAGAGAGAGAGAAGAAGAAAGGGGTTTGCAAGCAACAAAGAAACAAAAGATAAACTAAGCTCACTTGGATATAGATATCACCACCAAGTTCACTTAGAGCCCTCCTTAAGGATCAAAGAGATAAGATATCACCACTCAATTGATCTTCAAGGACTCTTGAACACCACACTAGGGAGCTAAGCTAGTGATAAGCAAGAGTAGAAGAGAAACAAGGGAGTTTAAACTCAACAAATACATTCATTCAAAGTTGCCTTACATGCTGAGGTTCTTCCCATATTTACAAGCCTTAATAATCAGCAAAAAACCCATGAAAACCAAGGCCAAACAACCGGCCAAAAGGACAAGGGGAAGGGGGGGACCAAAAAGCAACAAGTACAAAAGCAAAAGTAAAAGCTGCCAGTGCTTTTCAGACTGCAGCACCAACTTCAAATGAGCATAACTTCCAAAATACTTTTCCAAATGGGTTGATTCAAAAGCTGGGAGAAAGCTCTGGAAGTCTAGTTTCCAGAAAGGCCTCTTGCAGCTTTAAACGCCCAGCCGTTTGAAAGTTACCCCCTGAAAAAGGCAAGGATATATCTGCTGCCATCAGCCTGCACCTCTTGGGAACTTGTTGCTTTTGAAACCCCAACCAAGGATTTGACTTCCAACTCTTTTGCTGGCCTTTCAGTACACTTCAAAAGGATTTCAAAAAGTGGATTTGATAGTCCCAAAGTTCATCTAATGATAGAGAAAATGGAGCATCAAAACCGGGTACTGAAATGGTTGTTCTTGGGCAGATTGGGATAGCTTGACTTCAAGGGCTGAGTTGGATGGGCAAATGAAGTCCAAATGACTTGAAATTTGCTTTATTGTAAAGCTATCTTCCTAAACTTAAAACCCAAGCCAACAAACGACCTAAACACCTTTATCTGGTGATTAGGGCCACCAATTTGCAGCACTTGCTGACCAGATTGTTGGGTAATGCCTTGATCTTCTATGAGTTTTCCTTATGACTTAGGGTGGCTTCATGGACTTTCTTGGGGGTGGATTGCCTTTGAACTTGCTCATTCTCATTGCCTCCCATGGGTACGTCATCCTCCCCTTGTTGGAAAGAATTTGCCCTCAAATTCTCGAGCTCTTGTGGGTGAATTTTGTGGGGCTTTTCATAGATGGGCTCTTGTAAGGAAGGAGATAAGCATTTCTCTCTCTTTTGGTTTGCATCGACTTTCTCAGCCATAGGAAAGGAACCATCAAACTTCTTAGGCCTCACTTTAGGATTTTGTGATGTAAAGTCATGGGTGAGGGCTTGGACAAAACACTTGTGGGTTTGTGGCTTATTATTTTGTGGCCAATGATGAAAGGGTTGAAAGCGAAGGGACTCATGAGGGGAGACTAATAAAGATAAGGAATGGACGTCTCTTGTTACCTCTACTTTGTCTTCTTGATGAAAATATTTGGTGTTGTAAAGGGAGAGATGGAGTTCCTGTTTACAAGCTAGTTCTTCTTCCTCACAAAAAGATGAGGGAGCCGGGGTTGCTCCTAACTCTTTAAAGTCTAAGAGCTCTTCATCACCATAGTCTTCAAAGTCTAAGAGTTCTTCATCACCATAGTCATCAAAGATAGGAGGTAGATCAAACCGATTTGAATCTTCCTCCTCTTCGTTTACTTCTTCATCTTCGTAGAAGACGATCTCCTTCAAGGTGATGGAAATCCCTCCATCCCTTTTGTTAAAAAAGAATCAAATCAATTAGGTAATCTTATTATGCTGGTTTAAGGATGAATAAATCATCCAAGTTTTGATTAAACATTGAAACTGCAGGGCAAGGGTTAAATCCAGCAGCTAACCCGTTTTTGTGTGCTTAATTTCTCAAACATACTAAGGGTTTACGTTAATATTTTTTTGATGGATTTGAAGATCAAGGTGTTAGCTTTCCAACAAATCAAGTTTCATCCAATTTGGACTTCATTTGGTCGTTCAAATCAGCAATTAAACCCAAGGTGTCAAAACTGCCCAGCAGGGCCATGATGAACCCGGTTTTGTTCTTTTTATTTCTTATAATATAGTTTGGTTTAAGTCTTGAATTTTTACATATTTTGGGTCCCCAATATCTTAGCTTTCATGTCCAATTGGGATTACCAGATTTGGAGTTCAATTGGTTAGTGAATTAAGCTAATTAGTAAACCTGTGCTGTTTTGGAGTCTAATCTGCACGGTTTGGGGAATCAGGCTCATTCAAGGGGTAAACGACGTCCAAATGCTATGATTCAAAAACGAGGGTAAACTAGACATCTTGAGGTTTCCTTCCATGTAAAGAAATCCAAGATTACTCAGCATTTGAGGTGTCAACCATGAAGCACAATTCACGGCAGAAACGGGCACCTAGATATCCGGTTGCTTAGCAAGGTGGATTTCCCTCCTAGATGGGTTTGCTTAAGGTGGAAGACTGCCAACTAGGTCATTTTGAGCTGCTTGATGAAACACCACTCAGCTACTTGTGAGAGAGACACGTGGGACAAGTGAAACACCACCATCTTGCAAGCTTTCATTCGACCACTCAAGCATGACATGGCACACATGCATTTTTCAGTCCTTTTGAGGTGGCTAGCCGTGCACTCTTGCCTTCCTAGCTGGGAAATTGAGTCATTTACATTCCTCAGTACAAAGGAAAACGCTTAGGAAGATAAATTAAGTGCTTTGTAATATAAACATTCAGCTTATGTGTGTTTTAGCTTAAACCGTGTATTACTAAAGCATAGGATTAGTTTAATGACTTTCCTTGCCTAGAAGGAAAGCCCTTTTCATGTAATCACAAGGCTATATAAGTGCCTTGGCTGCTCTTTTGTAAATCAAGAAACTTGAGTATTGAAATTAAGAAAAGACTTTGTGTCTTGTGTTCCTCTCAAACACTTAACTTGCTTATCCTTAATTAGGCCGATTAAGGTGGTGCCCAAGTGAGTCTTAATCATTGATTAGGTGGTGTATCTGTATCCTAATCAAAGGTTAAGGGCCCTAAGCTAAGTGATTAGTGGTGTATCTTATCTAATCACGAGGCTTAGAACTATCCAGATTCAATTGAATTCACTTAAAGTTCATGAAGTTAGCTTTGGGTTCCTTAAACCAAAGCTCTCCTTTTTTCATGTTCTAATCAGTGAACTTCATTCCTCTCTTCTCTTTTTTTCTTTTCATATTCATTTCAAGCTTAATCAAGGCCAAGAATTCTTGCTTTGATTTAGTTTTGAGCCCAAACACAAAAGCCATCTCAAAACCGTGAAAATCACAAACTAGGCGTGCTTAGGCAGCAAGTTAGCACGGTCACCCCGTGCCCTTGAGCACGACCGTGCCTCCCTTGGTTCGTCAGTTTTCCACTTGTTTTGGTTGTGTTCTTGTTGTAAGTTGGCTTGGGTTGTTCCTACCCTTGAGACTTACACCACAAGGGGAGCAAGGTAGGAAGGCTAGAAGTGTGATGACTCTTTGGACTCCCCTTGTTGAAAAGGATTTCCACACAAGAGGGCCTTGAGCCATTCTTCTTAGGAAGTAGAGAAAAATGTTTGAGCGTGTAAGTGGGTGGGCAAAAGGCACCCATCAACTTACGCCTCAACTTCTTCCAAGTTCTCACCTTCTCTTTTCCTTTCTTCCTTCTCTTAAACTTATAATTCTTCCACCATTGAAGTGCACAACCTCTCAATTTTGAAACAACCACCTTGAACTTCTCTTGGTTACTAAGGTTGCGACAATCAAAGGCTTGCTCTACCTTAGAAAACCAAATTGTAAACTCATCATTTTGGCCATAAAATCTTGGGATTTTTAGGCTAATCAACTCAATGTCAATCAAGGCTAGCTCTTTCCGGAAGTTCCTCAATGAAGGCATGGTGGATTAAATGCAAGGGTTCTTTGTGGGAGGAATTGTGTGTTTTAGCACGGTTAGGTAGGGCACGGGCAGGCCGTGCTGTTTTGCTGTGTTGAAATGGCGAGAATGGGCAGTGGCACGGTCGTGCGCTTCAGCACGGTGTGGCCGTGCCGTTGTGCTGCCGAACGTAGGTGCAAACTACGGATGGCGAAGTTTTGGGCTGATTTTTGTGTTTGAGTTAATGGTATGTGTTTGGGGTTGGGAACTATGGCCTAGGAGAGTAGCCAATAGCTCTGATACCACTTGATGCACTTCTAAGACCTTGAAGTGAGGATCAAAGAAGGGATCTTAAGTAGTGAGGTAAAAGAGAGAGAGAAGAAGAAAGGGGTTTGCAAGCAACAAAGAAACAAAAAATAAACTAAGCTCACTTTAATATAGATATCACCACCAAGTTCACTTAGAGCCCTCCTTAAGGATCAAAGAGATACAGATATCACCACTCAATTGATCTTCAAGGACTCTTGAACACCACACTAGGGAGCTAAGCTAGTGATAAGCAAGAGTAGAAGAGAAACAAGGGAGTTTAAACTCAACAAATACATTCATTCAAAGTTGCCTTACATGCTGAGGTTCTTCCCATATTTACAAGCCTTAATAATCAGCAAAAAACCCATGAAAACCAAGGCCAAACAACCGGCCAAAAGGACAAGGGATAGGGGGGACCAAAAAGCAACAAGTACAAAAGCAAAAGTAAAAGCTGCCAGTGCCTTTCAGAACTGCAGCACCAACTTCAAATGAGCATAACTTCCAAAATACTTTTCCAAATGGGTTGATTCAAAAGCTGGGAGAAAGCTCTGGAAGTCTAGTTTCCAGAAAGGCCTCTTGCAGCTTTAAATGCCCAGCCGTTTGAAAGCTACCCCCTGAAAAATGCAAGGATATATCTGCTGCCATCAGCCTGCACCTCTTGGGAACTTGCTTGCTTTTGAAACCCCAACCAAGGATTTGACTTCCAACTGTTTTGCTGGCGTTTCAGTACACTTCAAAAGGATTTCAAAAAGTGGATTTGATAGTCCCAAAGTTCATCTAATGATAGAGAAAATGGAGCATCAAAACCGGGCACTGAAATGGTTGTTCTGGGCAGATTGGATAGCTTGACTTCAAGGGCTGAGTTGGATAAGCAAATGAAGTCCAAATGACTTGAAATTTGCTTTATTGTAAAGCTAGCTTCCTAAACTTAAAACCCAAGCCAACAAAACGGACCTAAACCACCTTTATCCTGGGTGATTAGGGCCACCAAGTTGCAGCACTTGCTGACCAGATTTGTTGGGTAATGGCCTTGATCTTCTATGAGTTTCCTTATGACTTAGGTGGCTTCTTGGACTTTCTTGGGGGGTGGATTGCCTTTGAACTTGCTCATTCTCATTGCCTCCCATGGGTGCGTCATCCTCCCCTTGCTGGAAAGAATTTGGCCTCAAATTCTCGAGCTCTTGTGGGTGAATTTTGTGGGGCTTTTCATAGATGGGCTCTTGTAAGGAAGGAGATAAGCATTTCTCTCTCTTTTGGTTTGCATCGACTTCCTCAGCCATAGGAAAGGAACCATCAAACTTCTTAGGCCTCACTTTAGGATTTTGTGATGTAAAGTCATGGGTGAGGGCTTGGACAAAACACTTGTGGGTTTGTGGCTTATTATTTTGTGGCCAACGATGAAAGGGTTGAAAGCGAAGGGACTCATGAGGGGAGACTAATAAAGATAAGGAATGGATGTCTCTTGTTACCTCTACTTTGTCTTCTTGATGAAAATATGTGGTGTTGTAAAGAGAGGGATGGAGTTCCTCTTTACAAGCTAGTTCTTCTTCCTCACAAAAAGATGAAGGAGTCGGGGTTGCTCCTAACTCTTTAAAGTCTAAGAGCTCTTCATCACCATAGTCTTCAAAGTCTAAGGGTTCTTCATCACCATAGTCATCAAAGATAGGAGGTAGATCAAACCGATTTGAATCTTCCTCCTCTTCGTTTACTTCTTCATCTTCGTAGAAGACGATCTCCGTCAAGGTGATGGAAATCCCTCCATCCCTTTTGTTAAAAAAGAATCAAATCAATTAGGTAATCTTATTATGCTGGTTTAAGGATGAATAAATCATCCAAGTTTTGATAAACATTGAAACTGCAGGCAAGGGTTAAATCCAGCAGCTAACCCGTTTTGTGTGCTTAATTTCTCAACATACTAAGGGTTTATGTCTAATATTTTTTGATGGATTTGAAGTTCAAGATGTTAGCTTTCCAACAAATCACGTTTCATCCAATTTGGACTTCATTTGGTCGTTCAAATCAGCAATTAAACCCAAGGTGTCAAAACTGCCCAGCAAGGCCAGGATGAACCCGGTTTTGTTCTTTTTATTTCTTATGATGTAGTTCAGCTTAAACCTTGTATTTTTACATATTTTGGGTCCCCAAGATCTTAGACTTCATGTCCAATTGGAATTACCAGATTTGGAGTTCAATTGGTTAGTGAATTAAGCTAATTAGTAAACCTATGCTGTTTTGGAGTCCAATCTGCACGGTTTGGGAAATCAGGCTCATTCAAGGGGTAAACGACGTCCAAATGCTATGATTCAAAAACGAGGGTAAACTAGACATCTTGAGGTTTCCTTCCATGTAAGGACAGCCAAGATTACTCAGCATTTGAGGTGTCAACCATGAAGCACAAGTCA
>JAKOGI010004245.1:2500-30499 GCA_029747015.1 Carnegiea gigantea
GATTATGGCAAAATAATATAAATATTCCCTTATGGAGATAGACAATAACATTGATGCAAACACTAAGCATAAAATTATGTGCAACAATTCGGTATGATGTTTAAAATATTAAGCAAGCATAATAATATGTCACATGCCATGGAAAAATACGATAGTTATTAATCATGTCATGCTTACCTTCTAAAAATAATTAGGCAATTTAAAATTTGAAAATCAAAATTTCTCAAGTAGGAAGTAAATCATGCAAAGGTATTACATCACCTAATGCATTACCTGATTGGTAGCATTTTAACATCAACACGACCAAAATGACCAAGTTATTCTCCCTATTGGACTTTCATAAAAAAATAAGAGGATCTTAAAACTATATCATTTCATACACGTGAAGTAAAAATAGAGTAAAACCAAATTTAAAACAAAGTGGAAAGAGTGAAGCAAACTAAGTGAAGTGAGGCTGATTTGAGAGTAAATTAAAGTAAGACAGAGAAAGAGGAGGACGCGCGTGGGTGAGAAAGGAAATTTGCTGCCCAAAATAATTTCCCAACAAAAAATGAGTCAATTAGGATTTTGGAATAAAATTAGCAAATATCATCCTATTTTCAAGATTACAAAAAATTGAGACAGATTTTAAAAAAATCCACGTGCCCAGAATAAAAGAAAATATATTAGATTGCCTTCCAATTCCATTGGGTATGAACCAATTGATTTATTTGTATCAATGACCCATAGTCAAGGCCTTGAAAGTGAAGTTCAAGCCCTTAATTTGGTCATATTCAAAATATTTAGCTTCTGCCTGCAGTTCAAGCCCTTGAACTGTAATTTAAGGCCTTGAATTTCTTGACAGTGATGATTGTTTCATTAGCTTGTCCTGCAAAAGCTCATGAATATAGTTAGTACTTAGTGAGGGCTCCCCCTCAATTTATGCACCAATATTAAGAATTCTCCCCCTTTCGTTCAAGACACTAAATCAAATCTTTCTAGCCATGATCAAAGTCACAAATTGTCAGCTTTTAAGTACGCCTACATAACAATAGATCAAACCTTTCTAGCCATGATATCGAATTTGGGTCCAACATAGATTGTGACCCTATTTTGTGGCCTTGTTCCTTTTGGTACCCAAACTTGGATTATCTTGGTGTTTGGCTTTTTGAGAGGACATGAGTAGGAAATATGACCCTTCCTTAAACAATAATTACATACGGTGTGGGATTTGTCTTTGGATGTTTCATGAACAAAGAAAATTTTGTAATTTTTCTTTTTGTTAAAAGGATTGTATCCAATACCTTCTTTGTTGAAAGACATCCTTTGAGAGCCTAGCAATTTGTCCAAGTTTTCTTGTCCTTTAAAAAATTTTAATACTACTTTTTCTAGACCCTCATGTTTGGATTGAAGCTCTTCCTTTTCATTTTCAAGCATTTCAATTTTGAAAGAGATTCACTATTCAATTTTTGTAACACCTCTTCTTCAAAGAGTAAATTACGAATTGTTTTCTTCAAGGACTTTATCTTGGACAAATATTCTTGTTCACACTGAATGCATTGGATTAATGCTTGAGCTAATTCATCCTTCGAATATTCAAGAAGGTCAAAATAGTCTACCTCATCCAAGTTTTCAGATTCGATTTCTTGAACGTCATTCGCCATAAGGCATAAGTTTGCCTTTTCTTCTTCTTTGTCACTGTTACTGGAGTCACTATCACTCTATGTGGCAATCATGGCTTTCCTGAATTCTTTCTTGGCTTTATGCTTACATTTTTCAACTTTCATTTGCAAGACGGGACAATCTTTTACAATATGTCCTGGCAAACCACAACCAAAACAAGGACCCAAGTTAGAATCATTTTTGTAGTTTAGAAATTTCGCACCTTTTAAGAACTCATTTTTGCTCGATGATGATCCCTTTTTGTAGAACTTTTTGGGATCAAATTTCTTTGATTTGAATATTTTCTTCAATCCTTTAGCGATCGTTGCCATAGTATCTTCATCCTCTTCGCTTGACTCTTCTTCCGAGGAAATGGCGTCTTCACTTCCAATTTTGAATGCTACTCCTTTCTTAAATTGAGTTTCGTTTTCCTCATCATCTTCTTTAAGATGAATTTCATGCATAAGGAGTTTTCCTAGCAAATCATCCAAGGCTAGTGTCCTGAAGCTTTGGGCTTCCTCAATTGCAGTGACCTTGGGACCCCACTCGTTTTTAGGAAGACACCGAAGTATTTTCCTAACCATCTCCTCATTGGTGTAGGTTTTGCCGAGGGAGTTGAGATTATTGGTTATATCAGTAAACCTTGTAAACATCTCCTTGATCGTTTCATCGGGTTACATTTTGAAAAGCTCATATTGATGAACGAACATGTTGATTTTTGTCTCTCTCACTTGACTAGTCCCTTCATACGTCACCACCAACTTATCCCATATTTCTTTGGCTGATTCACATGCACAAATACGATTGTACTCATTAGCATCTAATCCACAATCTAATATAGCCTTATAGTTTTTTGACAGCCTTGCAAAGTCTTCTTGGGTGTATTGATCTTCAGTTTTCGTAACGGTTTTTCCCTCAATCGTGATTTGCGGAACATATGGCCCTTTTGTCACGATATTCCATAATTCGTAATCTTCAGTTTTGATAAACATCTGCATCAAAATTTTCCAATATGAAAAGTTAGTACCTCTAAACAAAGGTGGTCTAACAGTAGAACGACCTTGATCATAATAGCCTTCTCCATTAGCGGCCATGATCGTTGCCTACTTAACGGTAAAGTCAAAAAGTAGTGGATCTAGCTCTGATACCAATTGAAAGTGCAAAAGCTACTAAATCACCCTAGAGGGGGGGTGAATAGGGTGATGATCAAAATTGCAATTTAATCGAAATAAAGTGCAGAAAAGAAACGTGGACAAAACGCATGCGAATTTTTTAACAAGGTTGGACCTCAACAGGCTTAATCCCCCCTAGAGTTCCCCAACTCTAGGATTAATCCGAATCTTTATTAGGAAGGATGATTACAACTCTAGAGTACACATCCTCTAAGTTCTAAGACCCAAATTGACATCCTCAATAAGGCTTGGTAGAGTTGACCATTCAACTCTATAATCCCACCTAAACACTACTTGAATAACTCAAAGAACAATAGCAAATTAAAGCTCAATCAATACAATAAGAGAGTGTGTTTGAGTATGCCAATGAATGCTTGTCTTGCTTGGTATATTCAGCTCTCAACCATCTTGCATATTTATAGGCAAGGCTTGGAGAAATAGAAGGAAAGTAGCCATTAGACACATCCTGATTTCTTGCTTCAGCTCAAGGCCTTGAAGATCCAGTTTAGTGTCACTGAAGATGGCACAAATTCAGCATGCAACAGCTAGTTGATTTGCTTGCAATGGTCGTCCTGATTTTTTGGTATATTTGGATTCTCTTTGAGCAATTCCTTCCATAATCAAGTCATATGCTGATTTGGATTCTCCTTAAGCTAATTTTGTTATTCTTTCCATAACCAAATCACAAGATCAAGGAAGTCCCATAATATATCCAAATATGATTAGTAATTTCATAACATCATTATAGAATATGATTATAGAATAAATATCTAAGCTTTCTTTTTGTATTTCATCAAAAAAACATAACATATAATATTAATGGATAAATAGAAAGTAAACAATTTTGCATGAATGGAAGGATTATAGTCTTATAGTTTCACAATATAGTGGTTGAAAGTTTATGAATCAATAAAATAACTTTATTAAAGTTGCATATTTCTTAATAAGTTAAAATTTCCACAATTGGAGGAATAGAGTACAAGATTGTAGTTTACCCTTCCAAATATACTGGATTTCAATCCAATTCAAATAGATCATATAAAGGGAATATTAAATAGATGTTTAGGTATGCTATCTTGGTAAATTTTTTTAAGGAAAGCAAAAAAATAAAATAAAGTGGCTACTGGTTTGATTGGCGAAAAATTACACAATAGTACCTTAAGTTTTGGTATGACTATTTTAAGCATTTGTGTTGTGATGTAGATGTCAATTACTTTAACATGCCAAAGCTCCAGAAGCAAGATATGCATTCATTGTATTCATTGACTATAACATCATGCTTTGCACGATTGCTTTTAGTTTACCCTTACTCATTTCTGAAGTATCTAGCTGAATTTGAGTCGAATGGACGTCTACATTTTTTCTTCATATTTATACTCATGCATTGAAATAATTTTTCTTTGTGAAATGTACATGTATTTACAAAACTGGAATTATGATTCAAGTAGTGACAAAAATGTCTTTATACAAGGAAATAAAATCAATTGACAGAATAAAGGAAAAGGTTTGATAATCTATTTATCTTTCAATGTTGTAAAGTATACCCAATGAAAAATGATGACCTCTTTCAAAATTAATCACAGATAACGTATGTCACTTTTATTAGTGAAAACTTTCTTTCTAGAAAACAACAAACCGATAAATATATGAATTTTTAGTTTAAATTCCAAGATAGTAAATCAAATACTTTTTTTCTGTGAATAGTTTTGTGAAAAGGTAAATAGTTATTATTGCAACCACAAAAAAAAGTGGTAAAAGAGCTCAATATTCAAACGTACAAAAAATTTAATAACTAACTATTCATGGTCCTCTCTATGAAGAATAGGCACTTAACAAGTAAATCCCATTTGGCAATATTAAATATTGAACTTGAAAACTTTGTCCTACTGTGCGGCCAATATGCTATAAGAGGGATTGCTCGATCAAGTTTTTCTACTTCACACTAAGCTACACGGCCACACACGACTTTGCCCATGCTTTTAATGCATTATATGAAATGAAATTTGAATCTATATATGCAGTTAACGGTATTAGCCTTGCATGTGCAAAGAACAAAGGTTATGAATGTTAGAACCAAGTAAAAATCTGCCACACTACGCACAATGCATGTATAATAATATGCATTCATACACATAATGAGTATATTTACATTGATAAATTAGTAATCTATATATTTTGGAGAAGTGAACCATGCAAACATAAATAAAAATTTTTAAAAATAAAAAACACAACCAACTATCTTATGACAAATGAGAACTAAACGACCAACATACTCATGCACACATATACACACTCCACCATGTTTAGAGGAAAACAAAAGTATAGTTATCTTTATTACACCCATTAATTATAATTGCATGTTCAAGTTTTGAACCCTGCCTTGGGAATTAGGATTTATCAATCTCTGTGCAAGTTATGTGAGGAATCTTATAAATAACATATTCCACATATAACATCCCAAAATTTCTAATTAACCTATGCGGCAGTGGAAGGCCTAACAGGATGTTACCGCCTCATTTGCTATTAGGAAATACAAGGCTGAGTATCATAGGAGAATCCATTAATGATCATTTAACACTAAGTCAATCACAAAAGTCAAGTACAGCACATGAGCCAAAGTAAAATCTCTACTCCAAAATGGAAAATTATTTCAGACACAATCTAATAGTTCTATGAGTAACCAATCACACTCTAAGTAGATGTCCCGTCCTTATACTCATGATCATCACCGAAAAACAAAAAATTTTAAAAAGTGAAATATGCTCAGTAACAACCACCCCTAATAGTTAAACACACATAAAATTCATTTCAAATAGTTTAGGGATGGGGAAAACAGAGAATATGAGTGATCTATAAAAGCACCCAAACCATTCTTAATCTAAACCATAAGTTTAACCAAATCTCACTCAGGTCAGTTTGCAAACCAAAAGGGCGAGTGACCTTATTAGGTCTCATGACCTGCAGTTGGTTTTACTACAACCATGTATCCATATCATGACCTACAAATTGGACAGTTAACAATAACCTGGCCTATGTCCATCTGTAAGGTGGCATGTGGCTGCTAATCATGCATGCAATCACTCGGGGAAGGGAATAAAGCCTTCTTACAGTTGGGAGTGAACCTCCTTTGTGTTGCCTAATTCACTCGCTTGGTTCTTACGCTTAAAGTTGGTCATGTTCTTAATTTGCACTAAGCCCATCATGGCCCAATACACTCCGAAACCATAAAAGTAACATGTTCGCAACAGGACATTAATGATGCATTCATGCAAAATTAGAATCTTATGCCAACTTCAATAATAATCAGAAAATCATATCACAGCCATTCATTCACCAAAATTTCCCCGAACATTAACTCAATAGAAAACGAACTCACAAGACATATTTTATAAGGGACGTTCCGAGGAGCTAGGGAATGACTATTACCTAGTTGGAAGCGACGCCTAAACTTGACCTTGGGTTTCTAACTTTTGCCTATGAAAATCCATAAAAGTTGTTTCTGTTAGTCTCGTCCTTAGCCCAATATTGCGCATAATAATTTATGGCCCACAAATTCCCTATACCCTATTTTTATGCCTAATTACCAAGTTAGACTCTCAAATTATTTTTAGTGCACTTTAGGAATATTTATATCACTACGTAGCCCATTTATGCACTGGCCAAAATAAAATCAAATGTTCCGCCCAACTTCCTGAGGCTATAACTCCTGTTCACCACATCGAATTTTGGATATTTGGCCCATTCTAGAAACGTCATTTCATGTGCTACAACTTTCATTTCATAGTCATTATCAAATTCTAGGTCAAATTTAGCTAAGTTCCCAGACTGTCCCAGTGCAGGCTAGATTTATGCAGTCATCATATTTTGATTGAACTCTAATTTACATGACTTAAAATTTTAGTCTTAGAAGACTCATAGATCTATCAAACACGAAAACTTCATGATTTCTAGAGGAGCCGATGATAACCAGTATTCTCGTGAAGTTGCCCTACGTTCTATTTGCAGCAGGGTCGATAATCTACTACGTTTTGGTTTTAAACACCATCATCACTTAACCCGAGCCTTTCGTAGCGTATGCATACTATGGCCTCCCCATTCCCCTGCCACTCTTAACCCTTAAACTAATACAAGCCACGCAATTGTGAGAGTTAAAAGAATCGAACTTTACCTTGAAAAAGAGTTGAGAGGAAAACGAGAGACTTTGGGGATGTTTTAATTCTGCAAACCAAATATTTGAATTTGAAAATTAAGGAAGACATAAAAGAACTCATATTTATGGATCAAGACATAAGGATCTATGAAGAACTTTAGAGAAAGAGGATGCTTGGGCTAGGGTTTTCATTAACCCTAGCCATACTCACCAAAACCAGGAGGGAGAGCTGGCTGAAGGCGTGGGTGGTGGCAGGGGCGGCCCGCGGTGATTGGCTGGTGGCCCAGTGGTGCGGCTGGGTGGCATGAGGGGGATAGAGAGAGCCTTGGTGTGACGGGGAAAGAGAGAACCTTGGCATGAGAGTGGCGTGAGAGAGAGAGAGAGAGAGAGAGAGAGAGAGAGAGAGAGAGAGAGAGAGAGTGTGTGTGTGTGTGTGTGTGTGTCGCTAGGCATATGAGAGAGGGAGAAAATAGGAGAGTGTGAGCTAATTTTAGGTTGCGAAAATTACCCTCTAGGGTTAGGGTTTAGTGGGGAGAAAAATAAAACAGGAAGGATGAAGATGGAAAATATTCTTATATATATTTTTTCTTTCCTCCTTCACACGGCTGGAGGGGGGAAGGTTGGACTGATTTTAGTAGCTCAAAATCTCATTGGTACCAAAAAAAATTTCCTTAAATTTTTCTGGAAATTTTATGTAAGGCTCGCATACTTTATTTTCCGTTAAGCTGTTCATAATGCATTTTTACGTTATAAAAATCATATTTTATTAACGATACGAGTTGAACTATTTTCTATGTGCCCTTGTGGGCGTTAATTTTATTAAAAAGAATATTATTGTCGCTATTAAAATAATAATAATAATTATTATTATTAGTTTTGAAAATCTTTCGATGATTTATCAGCGTTATTAACGGTTATTAGCGAGTACTAATTCAAGTAGGATTCCAAATATAATTAGGTTGTCAACCTTAGAATTTGTTTCGTTATTCATTACATCGAGCCTAGATATTTTTGGGAACGAGTAATTGATGAAAGGTCGTGTTATCGATTTTGGGTTTAGAGATCGGGTTACGAAATAAACTAGCAGTGTCTAATATGAAACAGCTTGGGACAAAAAAAAGAGATAGCAGGGAGGGGCATTTTTGTAATTTCGCAGACCCCTTTTCTTTCCTTCTCTTCCCTGTCGCGAACCCCCCAAGCCCAACATTTCTCTCTCTCTCCTCTCTGCTCTTCTTCTTCCTCCTCTCGTTCTCCTCCATACACACGCCAGAAAAGCTCGAATTCGAGTAGGGTTTTGCCACACTCCAACTACAAAACCTACCCATTCGACCTCCCCCACAACCCAGTCACCATCTGGTGTGAATTCTGCATAGCACCGAGAAGGCCCCACCACATTTTCGGTGGGTTTGAGCACAAATTCGAGAGGCTAGACACTTGTAAAAGTTCAGCCTTTCAATCTACTTGTTAATTGCTTCGAAACCTACACAAATTGGGGATAAATTTGTAGCTTCATGCACCCATCTCAAATTCAAGTCAGAGAGTGAGATTTTGGGTCGAAATTGTGGTTTGGTTACATGATTTGGGCACGGTGTAGTTCTGACCATGCGTGGTGAGCAAGAGTCGAAGAAGTTGGAGTCGTTCGAGCCCTGAAGTCAAGCCAGTCAGCCTTCAATCGAACACCTAGCTCGGAATCGAGGTGGGGATTCTTTTACTCCTAAATTACTATTGATTTCAACATTTTCAACTAAATTAGTTAGTGTAAGTTGATTTTGAAGTTAGAAATCAATTTGGGCAAATCTAGAATTGAGATTGAGGAATTACGAACATGGTGCTGATTTTGGGTCATTTGGATGTCGAATTGATGCTGAATTTTAATAATCAGGCAGTAGAGAAATGTTTAATGAATAGAATGTTAGCATAGCGTTGTGATTCTACTAATTTATTAGTTCGAATTTCGTTTTAAAGCTTGAGGATGCTAATTGAAGTAATTGTGGAATGAATTGAATTATGTCTAAAGGTTATGGTTAAATTAGTTTTGGCATGTTAATGGTCTATTCGTAGTAATTACTATGAGATACTATGCCTATGGATATTAGTTTGCGAACTAGAAAGTAAATATCGCTTTGAAGTCTCTATTGGCATCAGTTTAGTATACGTTAAATTCTCAGTTGGCTATTAAGCATGAATGTCATATCTATGTACGATCCTTTTATGTATTGTAGGTTTGTGTATGCCAATAATAAGCCGAGTTTGGTAGTTGGATGGTTTGAGGTGGAACTAATGAGAAATTTGAGGTTCTTATGGCCGGTGTTGCGTGAGGAAGGAGCCTGGGTTGTGATTATTGCGATTGTTTGGATTGCGAGGCCATGTGTGGCTTATTGGGAAGATTCTGCCGAGTTATGTTATGAAGTGTATGAATGTGCTATGTGTAAACCCCTCTCCCCACAATGTGCTATGTGATCAGTTCTTGAACATTAAGACGTCCTTAAGGAGAATGGCCATTTTGGAAGCTCGTTTTCACAATTATAAATGCTTTTAAATAAATGTCTGATCGTTTATGAAAATGTTTGTAGCCTATAAGAAATCCTAAATCGTCGAACTACTCAGTGACTGACTCGACTGAATAGTCGATAGGTTTAGGAAATTTAAAAGTGAACTAAAAGTGAGTTCGAAAATGTTTAAGGCATTGATTGGTGTATCACTTCTCCATGTGTTTAAAAGGTTTTAAACGACCTGAAAAAGGGCATCTTAAGGTGCTAACTATGAAATTTAGCTAATTTGTATGCTATTTGCTTATTTAAGTCTCAATTAAGTTTCGAGTTAAGAGCTAGTAAACCCATTATGTTTTAAGAAGTGTTTATGTTGAAAGTTACGAAGGAACCTTGTTTGCCTTATAAACTAGCCAAGTGCTTTAAGTTTGAATAGTAGCAAGTTTGGAACGTTTTAAGCCTTCAGTTTATTTACACACCCTCTTTTGAGTTCTAAAAGGGATTGAAACAAGTCATAAAATGACAACTGAGAATTTTATTGCGAACCTGGTTTGAATTAAACGCTAACTAAGTACTTTAAGTTCCAAATGGGTTTCGTTTTATGAATTAGCAAACGTATTACTTTTATAGCAAGCTTTTAAGTTAAAAATGAGGTCGTTTTACGGATTAGCAAACTTATCATGTTTACGAGAAGCTTTTAAAGTTAAAAGAGGAGTCGATTTACAAGTTACTAACCATATTACGCTTATAAGAAGTTTTAAATTAAAAACAAAGCCTATTTACATGTTAGCAAATTTATCACATTTATAAGAAGCTTCTAAGTTCAAAATGAAGCTGTTTTACATGTTCACAAGCTTATTACATTTTTAAGAAGCTTTTAAGTTTAAAAAGAAGTCGATTTATGTGTTAGTAAATTTATTACGTCCATAAGAAACTTTTAAGTCTAAAACTAAGTCGGTTGATGTATTAACAGGCTTATTATGTTTATAAGAAGTTTTTAAGTTTTAAAACGAAGTCGGTTTATGTGTTAGCAAATGTATTATGTCCTTCAGAAGGTTTTAAGTTTAAAAGGAAGTTGATTTACGGGTTAGTAAGTTTATTATGTTTATAAGAAGCTTTTAAGTTAAAAATGAAGTCGATTTACGAGTTAGCAACCTTGTTCCATCTATAAGAAGTTTTTAAGCCAAAAATGAATGAGCTATCAACATTTCGAAAGGTTATGGTCATTTTGTCAGCAAAGTAACCAACTGAAAAAGAGAAACGTAATGCGATTTTAAAGGCTAAGAAAGTGCTAGACAAGTGGCCAGACCTTGAGGGTGGGAACTGGACGCAATTGGACTCAGGATATGACTATGCTGGTGTGAGCTGTTGCTCCATAGAGGACAACATCGAGGTTAGAGTTGCTCTATTAAGACGCATTTTGGCTAAAAGTTAAGTATGTAGACCCTGGGGATAACATGAGTTAAGAGTGATGATCTCACTTAAAGGCGGTGTTGACCTCCCCTAGCCAGTACAATAAGATGTTTTTATGTTATATGCAAGTTCCGATTAAGTAGAAGATTTGGCATTTTGGCCATTTTAAGCAGTTCGAAAAAGAAAGATTTCTAAGGGTCATTCGAGGACCATTACGAAATAAGTTCTTTTAAAGAATACGAGCCTCAAGAGGCCAAGTAAAGTATTTTTTAAGAAAAGAAAGAAAGCTTTCAAATGTATGTAACCTACATATATTTTATGAATGTATTCAGAGTATAGCTTGAATGAAATTTCAAATGAAGTTTGGTTACATCCTAGTAATGCATCGAACATTTAAGCTTTTAAAGGTATATATCTTAAGAAAGAATGTTTCTTGCAAAGCCTTTCTTACCAATTTAGATGTTTCAAAAGCTTTTAGAGGAGTTATAAGTTTTAAAGAAGTTAGCATGATTTATAAGCTATTCTTGGAATCTAACTAGAGTCACTATGTTTTCAAAAGTATGTTTAAAAGCATCATATTCATTTTGTGCTACTTGATTGCATGCCTGAATACTTGTTAGAAAGGAAGGTTGGTCATTAAGGACCTAGGAATGAGAAGAGGGGCTAGCGTGAAGTATATGAGCGGTAATCTTTCCTTGGGGACTATGATTGCCTAATATGATAGTAGTGTACAAATACATGATATGTGACTATTATTGGTATTAATGCCTGTAAATGGTTTTGGTTTTAAGGGGTAGGGGAGCTCTCACTGAGTGTGTAGTTCCTCATCCCCTTATTCCCTTTTCTAGGTTCAGTTTGAGCAGGTATAAGAGATATTCTGAAGTTATTTTGATGCCGACCCATCAGAAGTCTTTTGTTTTGCCCGCCTTGTAAGTGTTCGATCTACCACGTTGTAAATATTTAAGTTCATTGTTGTATGTGACAACATATAGTCGGCTTTATACCTATATATGTATCACTCTGACCCCACCTTGTTAGTTGATTGATTGTGATTAATCCCGAGCTAGTGGCCCGAGGGGTTGAATTTGGGTTATTTCAGCAAATGTTATAACCTATTCCCAGTTTACAGGTACCTTTAGCTGAGGTAAGACCCTAAGATGTTGCTAAAATAGGAGAAACTCTTGCAGTTTTGTTCCAGAATGACTATCTAAATACTAATCCAAACTCTTGATCCTTAAGAGCCTTAGGGATTTCCTTCTAGGAAGTCTTGGCGGTGTAGCCCTCCTCGGGTTAGGGGCGTTACATTAGGTGGTATCAGAGCTATAAGTTTACATTATGCATTTAGATAGCATAATAATCGTGTGCTATGTGAAAATACGTGACTTATGTGCTTATATGATATGCCTTACTTAATATTACTTGTATTAACAAGCTTATAACTTATAATATGTATGTATATGCTGGTTCTTCCCTTATTATTACAGTATAGGATGGATTTCCACATTATCAATCACATTTATCTACCTTTCTGGTTGGCCGCATGGAATGCAGTTAGGGAGACTTTAATTTTTATGAAGCAGTTTGCTTTCAATGTAAGAAGATCATCTACAGAAGTAATGAATCTTATGAGAAGACTTATGGAATTCTAGAGGGATAGAAGGATTTGCATATGGTGTTCATTTATATTGAGAAGGTTTGTGATAGGGTGCCTTGAGAAGTGCATTGGAATTGTTGTAGAAAGAATTATTCACCTTTTCATTATGTTAAGGTTATTAACGATATGTATGAGAGAGCGGAGACTAAGGATTATGATGCAAGGAAGAGACCTAAAGGAGTTCCTTGATTGATATTACGTTATATCGAGGATTGGCTTTAAGCCCTTTTACAATCGTCTCGGATGAGTTCACAAATGACATGTAGGATGAAATACTGTGGTGAATGTTGTTTACTGCCTATATTATCTTAATAGAGAGACACTCATAGGAACCTAACAATACGTTAGAAAAGTAGAGACATATTTTGGAGTCTAAAGGTTTTAGATTGAGTACTTGGAATGTAAGTCAAGTGAAAGGAATGAAGAGGCACGGGGGGAAGTCACCATTAATGTGATGATACCGAAGATTAAGAAGTTTAAATACTTAGATTAATCATATAAGGCAATGAAGATATTGACGAGGACATTGGCTTTGCGATATGAGGCTGGGATGACAAAAATGGAGGCAACATTTAGAGTGTTGTGTTATAAGAGGATCCCGGGTTATAGGAGAGATGAGCAGAATTGGATTGAAGTGTAGTTTTGTAAGATTGGATAAGATTAGTAATAAAGTTTTTAAAGGGAAAGTATGAGTGACACCTAAAGAGCATAAGATGAGGGAACTAAGGGTTAGATGTTTGGTAATATAAAGAGAAATGACACAGTTGCACTTGCGCAGGTGTGAGAGCATTGCCTTTCGGGCCTGTAAGTGGGATAAAGGAAGGCCAAGGAAGCCTACCCCTATTAGTCCTGGAGTAGTTGCTTGTTAAACACTAGTTGAAATTAGAACTAAGTGATCATTTGTGTAATTATGTGACAGATGCCTCCTCGACGCGAACTCATACCAGAACCAACCACCATGGAATTGATACGTCAGTTTAATAAGCTTAAACCTCCCAGGTTTGAAGGTGGAATTGACCTTATGGTATACGAGGAGTGGCTTCGGAGGATGGAAAACTTATTTGAGATCATGGAGTGCCCTGAGAGGTTCACGGTGCACCTGGCCCCATACCAATTTGAAAAAGAAGTTGAGTTCTGGTGGGGGACAGTGAAACCTAGGGTAGGTGAACCCGTGTTAACCTGGAACCAACTGAAAGCCTTAATGGACGCTCAATATTACCCTCAAGACATAAGAAGAGTTAAGGAATGGGAGTTCTTATGCTTGAAGCAAGGAGAAATGAGCGTAATGGAATATACAGCGAAGTTCAATGAGCTGAGCTGAATTGCACCAAATCAGGTGGCCACCGAAGAAATGAGGATTGACCACTTCGAACAGGGATTAAGAGGGGAAGTGAAATAGATAATAGGAGGATATACTTACAGTTTCCAAGAAATGTACCAGAAGGTTGTGAGAATCGCCCGCATCATGAGCAAAACTGAGATTGATAATAGAGAGAAGGATCAAGTAAAGGAGAAATTTGGCCCCAGAAGATCCAATTCTCAGGGAAACAGAAACTTCAAGAGGCTTAAACATGGGATGAAAGAGGACAAGGGAAAGCAAGCTGTCCCATGGAAACTGAGGAAAGCATGTGACCAGTGTGGACAACAACACCCTGGCCCATGTGGAAGCTTTACAAGCCCATGTCTTGGATGGGGTGGTATGGGTCACAAAGCCGCAAATTGCCCAAAGGCTACATAGAATAGTCAGGGATCATACTCAGATATCCGGGACAGGAATCGAGCCAGCGGCATAACGAGATCGCCTAACCGTTGGTACTGCCTCAGGGGGCAATAGAAGCAGCCAGAAGCCACTAGCTGGTATTCAGATGCTTAGCTAGAAGGAAAAGAAATGAGGGAACCTATTAACACAAGTTCAGGTATTCTTCTTCTTAAGAAACTTTATGCCCCAATCTTGTCTGATTCTAGTATTACTCGCCGTTTTGTTGTTCTTAGTTTGCGAAGAAACTTGTTAGTAAGCCTCATGAGATGCGTATGCAACTTTAAATGACCTCTTCCTTAGGAACTATCTGCCATACTAACCCTACCTATAGAGATTGAGTTGTTTTAGTATAAGGAAAAATGCTCCCTAATGATTCGGTATGACTAGAAATCCAAAGATGGGATGCTATTGTGGAGACGGAATGGATAACTAAGCGTACAGTGACTTGGACTGTTAAAGGAATGCAGGAGAAGTACCCCCATTAATTCCTCCAAGTAAGCAATTTCGAGGACGAAATTCTTTTAAGGGGGGAGAGTGTAAGGCTCGCATACTTTATTTTCCGTTAAGCTGTTCATTATGCATTTTTACGTTATAAAAATCGTATTTTATTAGTGATGTGAGTTAAACTGTTTTCTATGTGCCCTTGTGAGCGTTAATTCTATTAAAAAGAATATTATTGTCGCTATTAAAATTATTATTGTTAGTTTCGAAAATCTTTCCATGATTTTTAATAAGCATTATTAACGGTTATTAGCGAGTAATAATTCAAGTAGGAACCCGAATATGATTGGGTTGTCAACCTTAGAATTCGTTTCGTTAGTCATTACATCGAACCTAGATATTTTTGGGAACGAGTAATCGATGAAAGGTCGTGTTACTGATTTTGCATTTAGAGATCGGGTTATGAAATAGACTAGCGATGTCTAATATGAAACAGCTTGGGACAAAAAAAAGAGATTGCAGGGAGGGGCATTTTTGTAATTTCGCTAACCCCTTTTCTTTCCTTCTCCTCCCTGTCGCGAACCCCCTAAGCCTGACATCTCTCTCTCCCCCCTCTCAGCTGTTCTTCTTCCTCCTCTCGTTCTCCTCCATACACGCACCGAAAAAGCTCGAATTCGAGCAGGTTTTGGCCACACTCCAACTGCAAAACCTACCCATTCGGCCTCTCCCACAACCTAGTCACCATCTGGTGTGAATTTTGGGCAACACAGAGAAGAACCCACCACATTTTCGGTAGGTTTGAGCGCAAATTCGAGAGCCTAGACACTTGTAAAAGTTCAGCCTTTCAATCTAGTTGTTAATTGCTTCGAAACCTACACAAATTGGGGACAAATTCGTAGCTTTAGGCACCATCTCAAATTCAAGTTAGAGAGTGAGGTTTTGGGTCGAAATTGGGTTTTGGTTGCACGATTTGGGCACGGTGTAGGTTTTGACCATGCGTGGTGAGCAAGAGCCGAACAATTTGAAGTCGTTCGAGCCCTAAAGTCAAGCCAGTCGGCCTTTGATCGAACACCTAGCTCGGAATTGAGGTGGGGATTCTTTTACTCCTAAATTACTATTAATTTCAATGTTTTTAACTAAAGTAGTTAGTGCACGTTGATTTTGAACTTAGAAATTAGTTTGGGCAAATTTAGAATTGAGATTAAGGAATTACGAACATGCTGCTGATTTTGGGTCATTTGGACGTCGAATTGATGCTGAATTTTAATAACCAGACAGTATAGAAATGTTTAATGAATAGAAAGTCAGCATAGCGCTGTGATTCCAATAATTTATTAGTTCGAATTCTGTTTTCAAGCTTGAGGATGCTACTTGAAGTAATTGTGGAATGAACTGAATTATGTCTAAAGGTTATGGTTATATCAATTTTGGCATGTTAGTGGTCTATTCGTAGTAATTACTATGAAATACTATGCCTATGGATATTGGTTTGTGAACTAGAACGTAAATATCGCTTTGAAGTTTCTATTTGCGTCAGTTTAGTATACGTTAAATTCTAAGTTGGTTATTAAGCATGAATGTCATATCTATATACGATCGTTTTATGTATTGTTGGTTTGTGTATGCCAATAATAAACCGAGCTTGGTAGTTGGATGGTTTGAGGTGGAACTAATGAGAAATTTGGGATTCTCTTAATCGATGTTGCGTGAGGAGGGAGCCTGGGTTGTGATTACCACGATCGTGTGCATTGCGATGCCATGTGTGGCTTATTTGGGCAGATTCTGCCAAGTTATGTAACGAAGTGTATAAACGTGCTATGTGTAAACCCCTCCCCCCTCAATGTGCTACGTGACCAATTCTTGAAACTTAAGACGTCTTTAAAGAGAAGGGCCATTCTGAAAGCTCATTTTCACAATAATGAATGCTTTTAAGTAAATGTCTGATAGTCTATGAAAATGTTTGTAGCCTATAAGAAATCCTAAATCGTCGAGCTGTTTAGTGAGTGACTTGACTGAATAGTCGATAAGTTTAGGAAGCTTAAAAGTGAACTAAAAATGAGTTCGAAAATGTTTAAGGCATTGATTTGTGTATGACTTCTCGTTGTGTTTAAAAGGTTTTAAATTACCTGAAAAAGGGCATCTTAAGGTGCTAACTATAAATTTTAGCTGATTTGTATGCTATTTGCTTATTTAAGTCTCAATTGAGTTTCGAGTTAAGAGCTAGTAAACCCATTATGTTTTAAGAAGTGTTTACGTTGAAAGTTACGGAGGAACCTTGTTTGCCTTATAAGCGAGCCAAGTGCTTTAAGTTTGAATAGTAGCAAGTTTGGAACGTTTTAAGCATTCAGTTTATTTACACACCCTCCTTGAGTTCTAAAAGGGATTGAAACATGTCATAAAATGACAACTGAGGATTTTATTACGAACCTAGTTTGAATTAAAAGCTAACTAAGTACTTTAAGTTCCAAATGGGTTTCGTTTACGAATTAGCAAACGTATTACTTTTATAGGAAGCTTTTAAGTTAAAAACGAGGTAGTTTTACAGATTAGCAAACTTATCACGTTTGCAAGAAGCTTTTAAAGTTCAAAGAGGAGTCGATTTACAAGTTAGTAAATGTATTACGCTTATAAGAAGTTTTAAGTTAAAAACGAAGCCTATTGACACGTTCGCAAATTTATTACGTTTATAAGAAGCTTCTAAGTTTAAAACGAAGCCGTTTTACATGTTCGCAAGCTTATTACGCTTTTAAGAAGTTTTTAAGTTTAAAAGGAAGTCGATTTACGTGTTAGTAAATTTGTTACATTTATAAGAAGCTTTTAAGTCTGAAACGAAGTCGGTTTATGTATTAACAAGCTTATTACGTCTATAAGAAGCTTTTAAGTTTTAAAACGAAGTCAATTTATGTGTTAGCAAACTTATTACATCTTTAAGAAGGTTTTAAGTTTAAAAGGAAGTCGATTTACATGTTAGTAAGTTTATTACGTTTATAAGAAGCTTTTAAGTTAAAAACGAAGTGGATTTATGAGTTAGCAACCTTGTTCCGTCTATAAGAAGTTTTTAAGCCAAAAATGAATGAGCTATAAATGTTTCGAAAGGTTATAGTTGTTTTGTTTCAAAGTAAGATTTTAGCAAAATAACCAACTGAAAAAGAGAAATGTAATGCGATTTTAAAGGCAAAGAAAGTGCTAGGCAAGTGGCTAGACCTTGAGGGTGGGAACTGGACGCAAAGCGGGCGTGAGCTGTTTTCCCCTACGGTAATGTTGGGAGCTAGATGCAAAGAAGGCGTGAGCTGTTCCCGGGAGTTGGACTTAAGATATGATTATCCTGGTATGAGCTGTTCCCTAATGTGTGACACGTAAGAAAACCTTGAGGGGGACTGGACTGAGGATATAACTATCATGGTGTGAGCTGTTGCCCCACACAGGACAGTATCGAGGTTAGAGTTGCTCTGCTAAGATATATTTTGGCCAAAAGTTATGTATACCCCGGGGATAATGTGAGTTAAGAGTGACGATCTCACTTAAGGGCGGTATTGACCTCCCTTTAGGGAGCACAATAAGATGTTTTTATGCTATATACAAGTTCCTATTAAGTAGGAGATTTAGCATTTTGGCCATTTTAAGCTGTTCAGAAAAGAAAGATTTCTAAGGGTCATTCGAGGACCATTACGAAATAAGTTCTTTTAAAGAATACGAGTCTCGAGAGGCCAAGTAAAGTATTTTTTAAGAAAAGAAAGAAAGCTTTCAAATGTACACAACCTATATATATTTTATGAATGTGTTCTTAGTATAGTTTAAATGAAATTTCAAATGAAGCTTGGTTACATCCTAGTAATGCATCGAATATTTAAGTTTTCAAAGGTACATATCTTTAAGAAAGAATGCTTCTTGCAAAGCCTTTCTTGCCAATTTGGATATTTCTGAAACTTTTAGAAGAGCTGTAAGTTTTAAACAAGTTAGCCTGACTTATAAGCTGTTATTGGAATCTAACGAGAGTCACTATGTTTTCAAAAGTATGTTTGAAAGCATCATATTCATTCTTGTACTACTTGATTACATGCCTGAATAGTTGTTAGAAAGGAAGGTTGGTCATTGAGGACCTAGGAATGAGTTGAGGAGCTAGCATGAAGTATATGAGTGGTAATCTTTCCTTGGGGACTATGATTGCCTAATATGATAGTAGTATATAAATACGTGATATGTGACTATTATTGGTAACAATGCTTGCAAATGGTTTTGGTTTTAAGGGGTAGGGGAGTTCTCACTGAGTGTGTGGTTGCTCATTCGTTTACTTATTCCCTTTTCCAGGTTCAGTTTGAGCAGCTATACGAGATACCCTAAAGTAATTTTGATGCCGACCCAGTAGAAGTCTTTTGCCAGCTTTGCAAGTGTTCGATCTACCACGTTGTAAATATTTAAGTTTATTGTTGTATGTGACAGCATATAGTCGGCTCTGTACCTATATATATATCATTCTGACCCCGGCTTATTAGTTGATTGATTGTGATTAATCCCGGGCAAGTGGCCCGAGGGGTTGAATTTGGGTTATTTCAGCACATGTTATATCCTATTCCCAGTTTACGGGTACCCTTAGCTGAGCTAAGACCCTGAGATGTTGGTAAAATAGGGGAAACTCTTGCGATTTTATTCCAGAATGACTATCTAAATGCTAATCCAAACCCTCGATCTTCAAAAGCCTTAGGAATTTCCTTCTAGGAAGTCCTGGTGGTGTGACCCCTCCTCGGGTTGGGGGCGTTACATTTTAGGTGCAAAGCATCGAGAAATAAATGTAGTTTTTGGCTTGGATTGACTAAACTAAAATCTAAACAAAACACATTCTTAAACTGCCCATAAATCTAATTACATTACAAGCTCAAGACCTCTAAGTCGGTCTGCCTTGAAAAAGAAACAAAGTGAATGTTAATAATTGAGAATTTTGGAGGTTTTACAATCTATCCCCCTTAAAGGACATTTCATCCTCAAAACTTCGCATGTACATGGGTAGTTAAACAAGTGTGGGTGTGTGGATCACATTTCTTATTCTAGTTCATAGGTGGCCTCCAATGCCTTGTTGTTGCCCCAGAGGACCTTCACCAGTGCCACTGTCTTCTTACAGAGCTATTTTTCTCTTCTATCCAAGATGCGAATTGGTTGCTCCTCATAAGGCAGGTCTTCCTGCAATTGCAGAGTGTCCAGTTCGATGAAGTAGGAAGAGTCAGGGATGTACTTGGGTAATTGTGATACATAAAAGACCTTATGCACCCTTGGTAATTCTGCTGGTAGCTCTAGCTGATAGGCTACTTTCCCAACTCATTGAATGATGGGATACTCCCCAATGTATCTAGGGCTAAGCTTCCCTATTATACCAAACCTTATGACGCCCTTGGTTACCAACAATCTAAGAAAGACACGATCTCTAACCTCAAACTTAAGAGGCCTACGTCTTCTATCCACATCGCTTTTCTGATGACTCTAAGCTGCCTTTATTCTCCCTTGGATTACCCTAATCTTTTGGGTGGTAGCTTAGATTAGGTTGGGTCCAACGGTAAACGTCTCGTCAATCTTCGACCAACTCAGCGGGGTCCTGCATCATCTGCCATGCAATGCGTGATAAGGGGCCATCCCAATACCGGAATGATAGTTATTGTAGGGGAACTCGATTAGTGCCACTTCCTTGTCCCACGCTTTCTTGAAATCCAATGTGCAAGCTCGTAGCATGTCTTCTAGGGTTTGAATTGTCTGCTCAGTCAGTGCATCGGTAGCTAGGTCAAAGGCTGTACTAAAATGTAGTTGTGTCTCGAACACCTCCTGTAGTTTCTGCTAGAATCTAGATTAGAATCTAGTGTCTCGGACTAAAATTTTAGAACTTGGTACCCCATGTAACCAAACAATCTCCTCTAAATAGGCACGGGCTAATTATTCTAACGTCATGTGCTCCCATTACTATAAAGTGGGTTGTCTTCGTGAGGCAATCTACGATGACCCTACTTGCATTATTTTTCCTCTAGTTGAGTGGTAAGCCCACCAAAAAAATCCATAGCGACTGAGTCATAGTTCCACTTGGGAATTTCCAGTGGCTGCAAGAGCCCGGCGAGTGTTTGGTGTTCTATTTTCACTTACTAAGAGGTTAAGCACCTAACCACATAGTCCACTACCTTCTGTTTCATGTCACTCCACTAGAAGGTTCGCTTCAAGTCCTTGTACAGTTTGTTTCCCCCAGGGTGTACTGAGGGTGGGCTATTGTGTCCCTTATTCAGAATCGTCTTCTTCAATTCCTCCATAGTTAGAACAGAAACCCGATTTTAAGGCCTCGAAGTTCCATATTCATGAATCATGAAGCCAGGTGCCTTCCTTATTAGCACCTTAGCTCTGATCTTTTCCAACTACGAGTCAGCGTTCTAGACGGCTTGGATTTCTTCAATAAGGATAGGCTGTACCTCCAAGGTGTAGAGCATGAGTTTGTACCTCCTTGTCACTACATTGATCTTCGGCTTCATAGAGTCTTCACATAAATCTCTGGGTAACACCAATAAGTAGTTAAGGTTTAGGTATGGTCTGCAACTTAATGTATTGGCTACCACATTTGCCTTCCTTGGGTAGTGTTGAAAGTTGAGGTCATAATCCTTAAGGAATTCACAGTGCACCCCGTACAAGTGATGCCTCTAAATCTTTAGTGTAAACACTACCGCTGCTAGTTCTAAGTTGTAAGTCGGATATCTCCGCTTGTGGTTCTTTAATTATTAGGACGCAAAGCCTATGGCACAGTTATTTTACTTCAGCACACAACTTAATCCGTTTTTAGACGCATCACTAACACCATAAAATTCTCATCGTTGGTCGGTAATGCCAACACAGGTGCACTAGTTAATCTCTTCTTAAGCTCTTAAAAGACTTCCTCGCACTTGTCAGTCCACTCATACTTAATGGCCTTCCTCGTTAAGTTAGTGAGAGGTGTTGTGATCTTTGAGAAGTTTTGAACAAATGTACAATAGTAACCTACCAATCCCTAAAAACTCCTCACTTTAGTTGTATTCCTGGGTCTAGGCCACTGCATTATAGCTTCTATCTTTTGAGCAACCACGGAGATTCCCTCTCTGGACACCACATGCTCCAAAAAGCCACTTTCCCCAACCAAAACTTGCACTTCTTTAACTTCGCATACAATCCATTTTTCTTCAGCACTTCTAGGACTGTCCTCAGTTGGTGGGTATGTTCCGCTAGTGTCCTAGAGTAGATCAATATATCTTCTATGAACAATAATATAAATTGTTCCAAATGAGGTTTAAAGACCCTATTCATAAGGTCCATGAATGCAGTTGGGGCATTGGTAAGCCCAAAAGGCATAACTATGTACTCGTAGCATCCATACCGAATGTGGAAGGCCATCTTGTGCATGTCATCCTCATTGATATGGAGTTGATGGTAGCCAGATCGAATATCTATCTTGGAAAAAGTCCCCCCACCCTTTAACTAGTCGAAGAGGTCATCTATCCGAAGCAAAGGATAGCAGTTCGTGACGTTTGTCTTATTAAGCTCTTAGTAATCTATGCATAGGCTCAAGTTCCTGTTCTTCTTTTTCATAAACAGCATCGGGGCTCCTCATAGAGATATGTTGGGTTAGATATACTCCTTTTCTAACAATAGGTCAAGCTGAACTTTTAGTTCTTTATGTTCTGCTAGTGCCATCGAGTAAGGGGCTTTGGAGATAAGGATTGCTCTTAGCACCAAGTTAATGCAGAATTCCACCTCCCTAGGTGGTGGCATGCTTGGAATCTCATCAGGAAAGACATTCTTGAACTGTTGGAATATCATTAAGGGATTACGTAGGGGTTTTGGTGTCTACCACATTGCATAAGAACCCCTCACAACCTTGTCCTAACAACTTCTGGGTTCTATTGCTTTGATAAGCCTCACTGCACACTTCAAGACCTCTCCCTTATGAACTACCTTTTTTCCCTTGGGCTCCCTCAGGCTAATTTTCTATTTGGGATAATTTATCCGGCCTTTATACCTCGATAACCAATCCATCCCTAAAATTACGCTGAAGTAAGTTAGCTCAAATTCGTATCGCGGTCGTAGACCTAGATAGAGTAGTCCTTATATAGTTCATTACATCTCACAGTCTTCCTATCAGGAAGGGCCACGGATAACAGATGGGGTCTTGATGTTGGAAATAGCCCTTATGTCTCAACCAACTTGATAGAAATAAAAGAATGCATGACACTAAAATCGAATAGGATATCAATAGGTTGAGTTTGTATAGAGAAAGTACTAGTCACTATGTTAGGAGTAGCCTCGGCTTCTTCCCTTCGCATCATGTAAACTCTGCCTCCAACATTCTAAGGTGGTTAGTTAGGGGGTCTTTATTAATTCTGCGGAGGAGTTCGAGCTTGGTTGTTTGGGTTTGTTGCTTGCCCACCCTTGTTTTAGTAGTACTACTACAGCAACTATCCACCTGGCCCTTGATTGGTAGGAGGTGGTGGGTGCAGACAATCCCTCGACTAATGCCGAGGATTTCCACAACAGTAACATATCATGTTAGTGCAACGCTTCCGTGTATAGTGTCCTGGCTCTCCACAAGCTTTGTATGTCACTTTAGGCCAGTTGCCGGTGTACTGCCCCCATGCATGATGGTGTTGTTGTTGTAGTAGTTCCCTGGAGGCTTCTTGTATTGGCCCTGGGAGTGGCGATTCTCCTGCTGGACCCCCTTCGGCTTACTCCCTTGTTTCTTAGTGTAGTATTCATTTTTTTTCCTTCATCGCCCTTTTCACATTCATACTGTTGTCGTATGTATCCTCATAGAAGATGTCTAAAGGCACTGACATACTCTCTTGGAGGTTTAGGTTAAGCCCTGCCTCAAAGCAGTTCATTTTCAACTTCTCGTCAACTACGAAGGTAGAGGCAAAGCGCGAGAGTTCCATAAACTTGGAAGCTTACTCTAACACGCTCATTCTCCCCTGTTGCAATTGCATGAACTCATTCTCTTTTACTTTCTGAAGGGATACTGGGTAGAAAGCATTTTTAATTAGCTCCTTAAACTTCTTGTAGTCAACCCTGGCTTATATTGCCTTTATCTCATGGTAGCCTACCAAAGGTCAGCCTCTTCCTTCAGGTAGAATAAAGCGAATCCTACCCTCTATTTCTAAGGGCACGAGAGAGCATTGAATAACTTCTCCATGCCTTGAATCCTGTCCTCGAAAGCTTTGGGGTTAGAGTACAATCGTACACCGGCGGGTTGCTGCTACCAAGCTTCTTGAACTGTAGGAGTTATCCTCCCCTGTCTTCTTTTGTTTAACCTCTACCATCTTTTGTAGGTGCTCGTTTTACTATTGCATTTGCTTCCCTTGCTTTTGTAGCAGCTCTAGCAGTAGGAGGTTCGTGAGGTCTATCCCAGTACGTGGGTTTGTCTCGTCGATGTTACTGAGACTTACACCCCCATTCCTAGACTGAAGGGATTCTAGTTATTTCCTCAGGCTGGCCATGGTATTCTCCATATTCACATAAGGTCCTAGAATAAGGTGGAGTCTAGTTTATGACTCTCCATTGATTCCCGACATCCTGATCTTGAAATTAATCGAGTTATTATCATTCCTAATAGTTCGCAACATGTATTTGATAGCATTTTAACATTGCACCCTTATCTATGTCACTACCATTAAATAAATTTTTGATGTAATGTTCATAATTGCATCCACTTACGACATCCATATCGGCCAATTGGCCTTGCATTTATACGACCGCATTTTTATGGAACACAAGCACATGTCATATGTACACTTCATTAACATCACCAGCATTTAGGCATAGATCAAGCACATAGGTCTCAATTAATCCTATAAGCTACTGCACCCATGAAATTTAATAAATAATTTCAATGCATGGACTAGAAATGATAATTGTTTCTCACGTCACTGCTATGATTACATAAGCAATTTGATAACTTCCTCAGTTCGTACTCTACTAGTTAAAAAAAAAAAAAAAAACGAAGAAACCAATACCATCTTTAAACCTAACATTATAAGTTGTAAGCGATCACCAAACATTTACTACTTAGGATCATCTGACGGGCGTGTTCCCCGACACAGCCTACCACACCTCCTCCACTTCCAGTGAGTAACTTCAGGTTTAGCTTCAATTCAATGGCAAGTACACCTTCCATCTTAGATTCTTCTATTGGTTTACCCCCTAGTCCCTGATCTACATCTGCTTCTTCGGTATCTTCATCCTTCTTCCACTCTTCTTCAAGGTCTTCATCTTCTATTCGTTCCTCCTCTATAAGCTCTTCCTCAAGGTCATCCTCTGCTATAGGTTCCTCCTTAGGGTCTTCCTCGGGGTCTTCATTCTTCATGAGTTCCTCCGTAGGGTCTTCCTTAGGGTCTTCCTCCTCCATGGGTTCCCCCTCCTCTATAGGATCATTCTCCTCTATAGACTCATCCTCCTTAAACAGTTTAGGTTTTGTGGTGGTGAAACCATCAGCATCATCCTCATTCGAGCATGGTGGGGTCTCATCGTTGGTTGTAGGTGTAGGGGGGTTGTCGTATGGGCCTGCATCGATTAACCCATCAACTAACCCTGCTAGGTTCACTCCAATAGGCTCAGGTGAAACTCACTCATTTCATAGTGCCACTGCAGGTTACCTCAAAGGGTCAATAGTAAGAAAATGGCTTGGTCTTCCCTAAATCTTAAACAACTATTTGGCACCTTAGCTAGGAACCTATGTATGACCTCTTCAACCCATTGAAGATGGTCAACCATCTCAACTTTAGGTTTCGTTTCTAGTCTTTAGTGGAGATAATGCCCCATGCAGTGACAATATTGTGTACCATTTATCTTATGCACCAATAATTCCAAATAAGACATATAATACAATACATCTCTGTTGATGCATGCATCTCCCATTCCCCTGCCCTACACTCGCTCTGCACGCAGTTCTTAGGTCTATAAGTTTTAAGCTCTTATCTTAAATTACAACATTCTTAAGGAAGCTTTCAGGTAAAATCTGAGCTCTAATGCCACTTTGTAATAACCCAAAATTTCTGATCTCAATTAATTACTAAGTATTAACCTATATGGGAACAGATGACCTAGGGGGTGCTACCGCCGTATTGCTTGTTCTGAAATACAAGGCCGAGTATCATAGAAGAATCCATTAATTATCATTTAATATAAAGTCAATCACAAAAGTCAAGTGCAGCATGTGAGCCAAAGTAAAATGTCCATTGTAAAACGGAAAAATATTTCAGAGACAATCCAATAGTTTTATGATTAAGCGACCCCGCTCTAAATAGACATCTCGTCCCAAAGCTAATAATAATCACCTGAAACAAAATGATTTAAAAAGTGAGATAGGCTTAGTAACAACCACCCCTAATAGTCAAACACACATAAAATTCATTCCAAACAGCTTAGGGGTGGGGAAAGCAAAGAACATGAGTAATCTATAAAAGCACCCTAACCATTCTTAATCCGAACCATTCATCCAAGTCTCACTCTGGTCAGTTTGCAAACGAAAAGGATGAGTGTCCTTATTTGGTCTCATGACCTATAGTTGGTTTTACGGCAGCCACTTATCCACATCATGCCCTACCGTCAAATTAGACGGTTATTGATAATCTAGCCCACGTCCATCTGCAGGGTGGCACGTGGCCGCTAATTATGCACGCAATCACCCAGAGAAGGCAATAAGGCCTTTTTACAGTTAGGAGTAAACCGCCCGCATCTTGCCTTATTCATTCACTTGGTTCTCACGCTTATAGGTAGCCATGTTCTCAATGTGCATTAAAGCCAGTCTAGCCTAATACAGTCCAAAGCCATAAAAGTAACATGTTCGTAACAAGACATTACAGGTGCATTCATGCAAAATTAGAATTTCATGCGGACTTCAACGATAACCAAAAAGTCATATCACAGCCATTCGTTCACCAAAATTTTCCCGAACATCAACTCAATTCAAAAACTAACTCATACGACATATTTTATAAGGAATGTTCTAGGAGTTCAGGTATGATTGTTACCTAGTTGAAAGCGACACCTAAGCTTAAGCTCAGGCTTTTAACTTGGGCCTATGAAAATCCCCAAAAGTGGTTTCTATTAGTCTAGTCTTTAGCCAACATTGTGCATCATAATTTATGGCCCATAAATTCCCTAAACTCTATTTTCTTGCCGAATTACGAGGCCAGGCTCTCAAAATTATTTTTAGTGCACTTTAGGAATATTTATATCCCTACTTAGCCATTTATGCACTACCGAGAATATAATTCGATTTTCTACCCCACTTCCAGATGCTATAACTCCTGCTCCCAACATCAGATTTCAGAGATTTAGCCAATTATGGAAAGATCAGTTCATGTACTATAACTTTCATTTCAAGGTAATTATCGAATTCTAGGCTTAACTAGTTCGAGTTTCGCTAAGTTCTCAAACTATCCCAGTGCAATCTAGATGTGCACACTCATAGAATCTTGATCATAATTCCCTAATCTTATCTTAATTCCAGTTTAAATGATTCAAAATTTTAGGGTTAGAGAAGGCAAAGATCTATCAGCCATACAAATTTCATAATTTTTAGACAAGTTGCTATTAACCAGTAATCTCCCAAAGTTTTCTTACGTTCTGGTTATAGTAGGGTCGACAATCTACTACGTTTTTCTCCTAAACACCATTATCCCTTACCCGAACCTTTCATAACACATGCGTACTACATCCTCCCATTTCTCTGCTACTCCTAACCATTAAACTAATCTAAGCCATGCAACTATGAGGGTTAAAAGAATAGAACTTTACCTTGAAAGAGAATTTGGAGGGAAAAGGAGAGACTTTGGGGATGTTTTAATTCTTCAAACCAACTACTTGAATTTGAAAATTAAGGAAGGCATAAAAGAACTTAGATTTATGGATCAAGATATAAAAATTTATGAAGAACTTAGATAAATGGATGAAGATATAAATATTTATGAAGAACTTTAGAAAAGGAGGATGCTTGATCTAGGATTTTCATAAACTTTAGCCATACGTCACCAAAACAAGGAGGGAGAGGTGGCAGGCGGCCATGGATGGGGGCAAGAGTGGCGCACGAAGGTTGGCTGGTGGTCCGATGGTGCAGTGTCGTGGCTAGGTGGTGTGAGGGGAAGAGAGAGGGGCTTGGCATGAGAGAGGGGGAGTGGCGTGTGAGAGAGAGGGAGTGAGTGGCTAGGCATGTAAGAAAGGGAGAAAATAAGATACTGTGGGCTAATTTTAGGTTGGGAAATTTACCCTCTACGGTTAGGGTTTAGTGGGCGGAA